>QUSF01000044.1:3672532-3770685 GCA_003676055.1 Chloebia gouldiae | reverse complement strand
TTATTATTATTATTATTATTATTATTATTATTATTATTATTATTATTTTAACTATTCAAAAAACAGTGATATTATTATGTTTGATTAAACAATGCTTCACTCATGGGATTACAAGGAAAGGTCAAACAAAGGTTTTACTTCATTTACAAAGCTACTCTGAAATCTTGGAATGGCCTCAAATTTTTTAACAGTTTCATCCACCATTTGGGACAAAACTGCAGCTGCAAAGGTATACTGTGTGAAGGAGCAAAGTGGCTCTCAAGGGGATGCCTCTCCAGAGGTGAGAATTTGTGTGTTTTGCTACCAGTTCTCTGTCTCTTAAGCTCTTTGCTGTCCTCATTCCTTACATTATGTCCCTATGTCTCTCCATCTTTCTTTGTAAGGTTGTACCTGAATTGTTTGGTCCTTGCACTCATGATAGCAGCAGCACAGCAGGGTTGAGTGTGACACATTTGACTCACAGAGCATTAATTCAGGCTGGGTAAGACATTTCTCACTGCTCGGTGCTACTGAGAGCCCAGTGTGCAGGGGAAGGAAGGAGATGGTCCACAAAGCCAGAGGGAGAGGGCCCAAAAGGAGCAATGCAGATGTCCCAGCATCCAGGACAGATGAGGAGATGAGCAGTGTCCAAAGGAAGTAGAGCTGGCACAACAAGAGGCGCACTTTGCAGTAATGTGGATTTTTATACACACAGGATATTTCCTTGGGCATTTTTTTCTTTTCTTTTCTTTTTTTTTTAATCCCTTTGAATAATCAAATAGTATTTTTAATTTTAATTTAGTGCTTTTTTTAAAGCTGATGTTAGAAAAGCCTATAATAAATTATGCTCATATAAATTAACCAAGATTCTTTTTTCCTTGGTGATAGATCTCATCTTCAGCTATAGCCACACAACTTGTTTTCAGACCATATCAATAGGATACCCACAAGACAACAAGGAGGGCCTGAGTAAGGAGAATAAAAATCTCCATGCCCCATTGACTACTTTGGGTTCAGAACTCAGACTTTCTCATTTCTAAAGTATTACCATTCTTTAAATTTAAAACTGATTTCACACTATAGCTTCACAGAAAAACATTCTGGATGTAGAAATGCAGCAAAGTAATTCCCCTCTCTGATAGATTACAGCTTAAGAAATATCTCAGTGTATTCCTCTGCTTTAAGGAAGGGTGAAACCGGGAAGATGCTAGAAGCAGAACATCTGACATCTGCTCTGGCCACTTGGGAAATCTCTCTGTGCATAAATCTGAGAGCACAGACTGATTTTAAGGAATCTTTCACATGTTGAATGATTTGGTGCATACTGAATGATATTTTTGCTGGCAGAGTTTATGTCACTTGGAAGAAATTGGGACAGAAACATCAGGAGTTGATAGCTGAGTCCTGGCCATGCACATGGCAGCTCTGAATTGCCAAAGCATTGCTGCCAGGGGGTCCTTCTGCCCCAGGTTTTGCTAATAAGCTATACCTTCCCTGGTCCTAACCATGGTGATTGCCACCTCGTGGGGCTACTCTTACCCCTGGCTATTTGCACAGAGCTCCAGTCAGGACAGAGACCCCATGTCTGCATCAGCACCCGTTCTGGTAGTGTAACAATCCCCAAAGGGCTTGATGGAGACATGTATCTCACAATCTCTAGTGTGGAGACAGTGCAATCTGAACCCAAGGCCTGCTGCCTCCCTTAAGCATGGCTCATTAATTCCCTTCTGAGCCCACACATCAGCAGAGGGGCCAGCTGCACCACTGTGTGAGCATGGACAGGAATGCACACCTTGCCTGGGCTTTTGCTTGGCCTCAGTAAGCAATCTTATTGAACAAAATGGAAAAAACTATGTCCAATATCAGCACAACAAATAAATTCCTTCCCCATTTTAGCTCTCCTCCTCACCAGAGCAGGGTTTGTATTGGTTTTCTAGACATCTACATTTTTGCTATCCATTTGAAACACCATAAAATAAAATTAAACAACATAATAACAAAATTCAGCATGGTATGACTGATCAGTAGAATCAAGACATACTTGCGAGGCATTGCTCTGATATCTGTGACAGGGTTTATACACCTGAGCTCCCAGGTAGTCTGGTCACTTAGCTCAGTGGTAAACACACATATATGGGCATGTTCAAGCCTATTTTTTAGGAATTTAGCCATAGATAATATGGCAGTGCTACATCACTCTCCAGAGATCTGTCCTCCAGTTGCAAACCAGGTCTTGGTGCAGAGGAAACAGCATCTGCACAGCGCAGTTACCCACTAAAGATTTCAGGCAAAACATGCAAGACATTAGTATTCATGAGAGCTCCCTCATTTCTTTGTTATTGTTCAAAAGAAAGCACTTTGGAAATTCTGCATCTGAGTTTTAAAGGGGAAAAACAAGAGATAACTGTAGCCAAATGAACTTTGACAAAGGCTCTCCGGCACTATACAGATGTGAACAGATTACATATCTGCTTGCAGGAACATACAGGTTTGCTATTACACTTCAGAAGGCATCTCTATTAATAATTTCAAGTATTTGGAAAAGTTCATGCACTCTGTCTGAGGAATTTTTGATTAGGTAAAAGATTTTATTTTTCTTTTTCTGAGCCAAGTATGTATACTGGCAGAATGACACATGCCCAGTATGATACCAAAACTGTATTCATCCTGGGGTAATATGCTGCAAGATCTTCCTGCTAAGAAGCCCCACTTGGAAAAAGCACATGAAAGCTAAATAGAAATGATACTTTTAAAAATGAAGAAAATAAAAATATCCATGAAGAGGATAAAGCAAGTGTCTGTCCTGGTGGAGGAGGTCATAGGTGGAACAAAAGCCTCCAGCAAAAATCTCTTCAGAGATTTCTTCAGACAGGTTTAAATCGCACTGCTCTCTATCATGCTGGCCTTTGACTCCTGCTATCATCTGCCTCAGGGCACTTGGCCACACAGGCTTTCTGTGGCTGGGTTATGAGACATCTAAAGCATCTTGGTGAGCAGGGAGGGAGTACAGCAGCTGGGCTTCACAGCAGGGAAGGGCTGATTAACTGGATGGATGAAAAGCCCGATTAGTAAAACATGCATCAAAAAGGAAAGATTGAGCCACGCCAGAAGTATCTTGTGGAAGAAATATAATTTAAATAAGGAACAGAGCTAATTAGGCTTTAGGAGAATAATTATGGATCATAGGACTTACTGAAGAGTGAAATGCCTGTTAAATGTAACTGGGATTTATTTAATCTTTTGTGATTAAATCCCCTTTATTACTCTAAGCTTTGGAATTACTCTCTCAGCACCAAAGGACAAATTAAACCCTCTAAATGGAGTTTAATTATACTCCAATGGTTGTTCCCACTGCCACTACAGGCTGATAAAATACTTTGGTGCAAATACCACTACTAAAACATAACCAAAGTGTAGTTTCTACCTTATAGCAATTATTGATTTACTGTTCTTTTGATGTATTTTCTTTACATTAAATGTGAAATTGCAAAAAAACCCACAGCAGTGAGGATGCTGAAGGCAGATTGCAACCTCCTCTTTGACAATGTCAACTATGCAGCCCTATGGTAAATCAACAAGAAAAACACATGAAAATATCACTGAGGCCAAAGACTCTGTTCTGTCCCACCAAGCAAGTTCTGGTTTGAACTTTATAATGAGCCTTTCTCTCAGCATCACACAAAGCTTTGAGGAACTTGTTAAATTCGGGGGTGCCATTGTTTTCTTTGGCCATCACTGAGAAACGCCAAATGATCACAGCATGGATAATAGTTGAGATCTCTCGTCTAGAGCTTTGAAGTCCCAGGTGGTCAGTCATCAAGGCACAACCTCATCCTCAATTATAGAAGAAAAAAATCCCACTGTTGTTCTGATAGGCTAACCATCAGTAGTGCTGCCTAATTGC
Organism: Chloebia gouldiae; assembly: GCA_003676055.1. Lineage (NCBI taxonomy): Eukaryota > Metazoa > Chordata > Aves > Passeriformes > Passeridae > Chloebia > Chloebia gouldiae. Next base: position 3,766,802 of record QUSF01000044.1, on the reverse strand, counting down.
AAGAGTGATGAAAGCATATAGAGTTTACTTTTTATTTACATGATCAACTGCTTTCTCAACTGACTTGTCAACAGCTTAAGACAATTATATCAGAAAATCCTGGATCCATTAACTCATAGACCAAAGAGAGGCCAGAGCCAAGGAAAGTATGTAAGAAAATAACTTGTAGGCATCTCTGCAGTCTTAAGGGAGGCACAGAATGGGCTGCATGCCTTGCTGCAGTGTCATTTTACCAAACACCATCAGAATTAAAGACTGAAAATGCCTTTAAATTTGCAATCTGAATTTGCATGAGAAATAACACACGGGAGATCACTGGTGTGTGGGGATTTGCCTGCCACAGGAAAAATATTAATAGACTGTGTAATGGATGTACTCTTGTCCAAAACTGGAAAGGTTAACACTATTCACAGGAGGCAAAATTTTAAAAAGCAGCACTTCTGTCAGGAGGATTATGGATCCAGTGTTGTCCTTTATTAATTGTGTGCTATTAGCAAGTCCTTTAGTAATAAAAAAGCCACCAAAAATTGATGTTGCTGAACCCACTATTACTGAAGATATCACAAAACAGGGTTTTTCACCCAGAGTTGACTAAGTGCGGGGAGTTAGGACTAAGTGCGGGGAGTCCTCTTCATTTTCAGTTTGCCAGCTCATCTACCCTAAATTCATTAATGATTACTCTATTTCCCATGGCTATGCTTAAAAACACAAAGTTCCGGCACATAAAATAATTTCCTTAAGAACTTTCTCTGTATTAGTTCACCACTACCTGAAAAGATCAGACTCTTGCTTATGCCCAAGGAGAGAATGTGCTGTCTTGTCTGGGACACAACCGCATTTCCCATCGCATGTGTTCCCCCAGCATTCATTTATCACTACAAAACCAAAGTCAGGTGTTACAGAACACCAGGTGTGCTTAGGCCAGGAATGAATAATCAAAACAGGTCCCCTTTTACACCTAGATTCAAAATGTCGTGCAGACTGTAAAAGAATTGATCTGCATCTTAGAAAGAACACCAGTTCCATAGAAAATCTCATGTATAGCAAGGCACATTTCAGATCTGGAGAAAATCTGGTTTCATTACTGACACTTGAAACACATTCAGTATATTAGACCTGTACTGGATGTCAATCTCACTTTTCTTACAGCACAGGAAAGTGCTTGGCTAGCTGGGGATGTCCTTTGGATGTGCAAAATGCAAACAGAGAAACAGATTTTCTCCCTTGTTTCTCATGGCATCTTATGGAAATGGGAAATTACTCTAAACATTTCTTCATTTTAAAATACTTTGAAACTACATAACTTTAGATTATGATTTTAGTGTTAAGTAGTTTGTGGTTTTTTATCAATCAAACAAGAAAAAGTGTATTAAAGAGTGCAGTTTTTTTCATCTTTAGTGAATTTAATTACATTTACCTTTCTATGGTTTACTTGAGGTATTTTTAGTAACTCTTTAGTAATTTTAATAATGGTTTATTTGGGGATTTTTTCACTAATGTTTTTGGAGCATTACTGAAAAGAGATTGTATAAAATACAAAGTATAAAATTACATTAGCATTATAGGCAATCAAGTAGAAAGAGCTCCGTTAAGGTTGATAAAATACAGATTGCAGTCTGGTGACTGTAGAACAACCTATTTATACCTCCTTGTAAATAAGAAGATAAAAGTCACTTGTAATTTGTATGGTTTGGTTGATTCTCAATTCTATCTAATCTGATACTCTGTTTTTCACAAAATGCACATGTAAATTGACATGAATTTTTAACTGAACTTTCATATTCCCCAACACAGCTACTTGACCAAGCTCCTCTCTCTCTGATGGCTGTGTCAGCTCCACACTCAGAGGGTTTGAAAATGGAAAAATATGTTCTGTGTTTGTGCTCTAAGAGAGGGGGAGAGCTGTAAGCACTGAGAAAATTTAATTCAATAAATTGTGACTTTGACAAAACACATTCCTGTAGTTTTTTGTTATTTGGAGCAGAATTTTCCTTTAGTCAGATCTTAAGTAGTTGCCTGTACATTCGTTTACTATCTCATTTGTTCTTGATAAAACTTTGTAGTTTGGGAAAATCTCTTTCCAAACATGAAACTTTGGAACAATTTATTCTCTGCTGGCTAGTTATTTTAAATTACTAAAATAGAAGCCAGAGACTCTTGAAAGATAATTATCTCCTGCTGGGTATCTGCCAGGAGCACAAAAGTGACAAACCAGCCGCTCAACATTACCTGAAGATTCATATAGAAACAAACTAAAAAACCCAAAATTGTAATATATTCCTTCCTTTAATTGTTTAAAATACATTCTAACTATATACTTGCATTCGTTTTAACCTTTTTTTTTTTTATGTTATGTTATGCATAATCATGTCTTTCCTTTGGAAATTATCTCAGGAGTACAGGGATGTGTTGGCTGTAGAAAAAGCTAAAGCGGATACCACCCATCTGTGGGACATGCTGGTTTCCCAGGGGATGTGGAAATCTCATTAAGCTGTGTAATGAAAGATGGTGTACATGGGTATTTGGGGCTTCCCCAACTGTGGGGCAATTCACACCGAGTCGCAGATGCACAGCTAGACTGTGGGTATGGAAAATAGCTTAATGCCATCAGTGCCTGGCGTGGTTTCATGCTTTAGGATACGTATTGTTTGAAGATCATGACACTGTTAAATGCAAGCAGAGCCATGAAACTAGCCCTAGTTCACAGCTTATCTCACATTTACTCGATTAAATGGTCATTAGGATTTCAAAAGCCACAGCAGATGAGCCAAGCCTCTCTCAGGAGGCTACGGGCCATTTACAAGAAATGCGTGTTACGGCCATTTTGACAAATAAATCATAAACTAAGCAGAGAAAATGTGAGTCATGGGGTTTACTGAGGAAACCACCACATTTGTACAGCCCAGCTGAGACACCTACCTGGTGGAAGAGTTGGTTTTAGAGGCAGCTCCCACGTCTCAAACCACCACAACCATGGCAATTGGACATTCCATGCACAGATGAAGCATTTGACTCCCCATAAGCCTGGGTTTTATGACAAAGTCATCCAAAACATAAACAATGCCAAAGGGCAGATCTGATGCTCAGCAGAAGGGAGCAGATGGAAAAGGTCCCTTTGGTCTGCAAGTGTTTATTTCTTCAAAATCAACGCATGTCTGTTCTTGGATTATGGTCAGGGGGCATACAATGTTTGTTAAAAATGTCAGTAATACAGGTGTAAAAGCCTTTATAAAAATGCATTCCAAAACTTGGTTTTTGTTTTTTTTTTTAACAAAGTGTTTCTTGAAACTGTTGATGTGAGTTAAGTGCAGGATCCCAAACACAGCACACTCCTGGGGCTGACTGAAAAAAAAGATAGGCAAAGCCGGCCAAAAGAAAAAGCAGAACAAAACCAATAAAAACACAATTTCCTACCTCTCAGCAAACTCCATCTCACGCAAACTGAAAGCTACATAAATCTGTTTTGAAACTGTGCCCTCAACAAGCAACTTCCAGACAGAGATCTTGTAGAGATTTCTGCAGTTTTCTGGGTGAGCAGAATTCACCTTCACAAATGAACAAAGATATAGATATAGAAGGTATTACTTGTGAAATAATGTCATAACATTATGGATAATAACTTTCGTACCATCTACCACCAATAATGTACTTTTCAAAGTATTCTTTTTCAGATGAATGCTTTTAAAAAAGTCTCCATTTGCCTAATGAAATAAAAAAATAAATTTAAAATATTTTTGTTTTTAAATTATCATTGGCATGCCTTAAAAAAGCCTATAAACAAGAAGGGGTAAAAGAACACAAAGTAAATCTTGTTTCAAAGTTAATGAAACTTATCTGCAATTTTCAGTTTTTGTACTTTCAGTAACCGCATTTTCATACTTCCAGTAATTGTATTTTTAGTTTGTCCCATCCTTTTCCAGATTCCCTCTCTGGGATGCAGGCATATTGAAGTGGAGTAAGCTGAGAAAAATCCATAACTCTAACCTAAGCCAAAGCAAAATAATAAATCTTCTTGAAAGGGAGCTCAACAAAAATAAAAATAATTTCATGGTCCATCTTGAGCCAACAAAAATGTAAAAATAAGAAACAACTAGAATTCAAAAATCATTGCATTTCATCTACAACAAAACAGATCTTCAGGGTTTTAAAAACTAGCATTAAATATCTGACCTTCTCTCATCTAAGAAATGATGATTTCAACTACCTAGACTGAAAACCTAATTAAAAAGCTGCAGATTTCCAAATGTAATCTCACCTAAAGGAACCTTTGCTACACTTATACATATACAGTGCATGAAATGATGCCTTAGGGAAAGATGCAGAGATTTACATATGTGTGTGTATGCATATATATATATATATATATATATATATGAAATACATATACAAACCCATAAATATTTGAGATCATATATGTATTATAGAAAGTTTATTATGAACACAGTAAAGATGATGCTATATATTTTAGCATATTTTGATATATTTAAGCCAAAAGTAAAGCCATCTTAGGAGCATTTTACGAAAACCAAACTGTCATGAGAGTAATTTGTAATGCAAGCCTTCATATCTGAATGTGTAAAATCCTGTGAAGTAGACTGATGCTATCCATATTCCTATCATCTTCCAAGTAAACTCTATTTACCCAAACATTTATGGGGACTGGCAATAATGTGAAGCCCATTTAAAAACTCTTTGATCATCCTCTTTCTAAGCAGGGTTTAAAATCATGCCTTACCTATATTTTCAACAATATCTGACATATTTTTAATTTTTTTCTCTTGATGAACTTCATCAACCATTTGGATCTGTTCAGCTGTTTATACTCTACAAGCATGCTAATCACACAAGTGATAAATGCCGTCACTTGGGAATTTTGAGTGTTCAATTGACTCTCAATAACTCTTACAATTATAAACATTAGGTCATAGTCTCACAGCCTCTCCTTAAGGAGGCAATATATCCTGGAACACCATTTTTCTTGTGTGGTCTTGAGCTCTAAAACACCACTGGCAAAATGTCAGCAAAAACGCAAGCAATTTAGGTTTCTATCCCACAGTCAGTATCATTGTATTGTTCCTGAAAACAGATCACAGTTGGAGCTTTGTGGGCACTTCATGAAACCTCCTACCCCTTCCCCACCCAGTTAGCTTTGATGCCAGCTGATGGGAGGTGCTGATATTGGCAAGAGCTGGTTTCTTTTATTAGGCACAGATATGGTTTGGACTTGGTTCTTGTGAGTGTCCTAAGTGGGATGTGCCCCATCCCCACTGTACACCCACATGGACATCCCACAGCTCCTTCCCTTGGGAAGCAACCAGAAGGATGGTGGGACCGTGGGGAGAGGAAGGCTGAGGATTATTTTGCTCACAAATCATCTGTGAACACTGTGTTCACAGTGTCCTTCCTAGAGGATTTACAGCTCCTCCACCTCCCTTCTGAATATGAAACACCAGTTGTATCCTCAGGGCCCCTGTGGTGCTTCATTTATCTCATTAGTGCTATGTAACAGAAATTAAAAACACCAGCCTGGTTTGGGAGAAAAAGCCCAAACCACAAACCAACCCAAGAAACGAATAAATGCCATATGAGTATCTGAAAATCTTCTACATGGAAGATGGTAAATAGCAATCTATATTGCAGGGAAAGTAATTTTTATATCAGTTAGCAACAGTCTTCTCATTTACCCGCAAAATCCTGCATGGCTTGAAGATATAAGAAAATGTACACCGTTTCTATTTAAAAAACAGTGTTTCCCGTGCTGATTTCTCTCTGCAGTGTGAATTGAGATCATATTCAAGACAAGTGGAACAGAGATCCTAAAATTTATTAAAATTGTGGCTTTTTGCTAGTTTTGCCTTTTCTTAAACATCATAGCAAGCTTACAGCTGTCACAGCTGAAAATACTCTTTCACATTTCAATTGATAAATAGAAGAGATCATACATTGTCTGAGAAAACCTTATTACTGATACCTCTCCAGAGAGTGTAGATAATTCGTGTACTTCCATTTTCTCCCATACTCTTTGGTTGTTTTAGACTTTTCCAAGAAAGTTAATGCCTCTTAAGATCTCCACCCATTTTTGCTAAACTGTGCCCCCTCTGGAAATCCCTGACAAAATAACAGCATGAGATACAGCTTCTGGCTTTAAAACAGGAACCATATTTTCAGATCCTGACCTAGACACAGTAACTGCTCTTAGCTTATAACAATTAATGGCAGAAAAAGTATTCAGCTTATTTCTGCCTTCCTTTTCTAGGTGCCATGCACCAGAAAAACAAACAAAAACCAAAATAAACAAATAAACAAAAAGCTCTCTGCACTGGGAAACAACAAAAAATCAAACAGCAGAAGTAAAATTGGCGACTGAGATAGGATACATTGTGGGAAACACTTCAAGCCACCTGATCTATCTGAAAAGGTGGCTTGGTTCCTCAGTGGCACTGGGGTGCCAGTGACACTTGCTGGTATTCCCACAATTTGCTCTGTCCAAACTCAGGGAGATTAGGGTTGGGATTTGTTTTATTTCAGAATTGCATTTGGGAACACATTGACCCACAGCACATAACTTCATGACATTAGCATCCTAATTTTCTTGAAAAGTAAATGTAACAAACAAAATATCACCACAAATTGAAATCCACTGTTTTGCATTTCTATAAAATTTTTAATTTAGCTCATTGTACCTCCTGGTCTAAGACTAGTCAGGTTGTAAAATTGACACAGACTAGTAAATTTCCCTTAATAATTTCATCAGAATCTGATAAAAACCAAACCCTTAGTATTGTTTATTTACTTGCATTTTTTAAATTCTGTTTGTTTTATATATGAAGTTACAGGATTGTCACCATGTGGAATGTACCAACACTGAGCACCTGGGAGGCTGCAATACCCTTCCAGTATCTTCCAGCATCCTGAGCCCTCCTGGCAACCAGTTACCAGCTGATGTGGTGACTATTTCTAAAGAATTAGCCATGTCTGTGCCTAGGACTAAATGTGCCAGTAACTTGCAAATATTTGACAAGCTTGGCAATACTTGGCTTCTTTCTGTTAAGTGATCATAATGCCTTTGGTGGTGTTCTGCTGCCATGACTCGTGGTTGCACTGTTCTTCATTCATGTCCCAAGGACCTAAAAAATATTAAAAAGAGCAGAATCTGCCCCAAAATCACTGGCATCTGTGGTAATGGCCCTTAAATATAGAAGGCTGTGAGAAAACAGCTCTAATGTTGGGTTGAAAGTTGAGTGGATGGCTGGGGCAGGTTTGCCTTGACTTCATCCTGTAAATCCTTGTTCCATAGTAAAATCCTACCCATGGTAAAAATAATTTAGATGGAGCAATTTCTACAAATGATGGAAAATAGAGCCATATCCTCTTTCTTTCTGGCCATTGAGTCATTTAAACCTGCTGGAAATCGTGTTTTAAAAAACTCTTCTGTCCTTCTTGGATGAGAGACACACTAAGAAGTTCCACAAAGCAGAGAGCTAGCTCATTGTAATAATGTTAATTATCCTGTTTCAGATCCCTGTTTGCAGTCATATAGAAAGGGTGTACTTTGTCTTCATGTAGCCTTAAGCAAACCCAGGGTCTGACCCTGCAGCCTCTGCAACACAGTCATGACTGTTGGGGAGATAATATCACCCATGTCGCCGCTGTATCAGCTTTCTGCTGGCATCAGTTCAGTTTTCTTACAGCAACAAACTCCCCTTTCTTAGCCCTCAGCTAACTTTCAGCTTTTACTGGTGCAACTGCTGCTTTCTCAGTTATTCCAACTTTAAGGGTCACTGGAGAGTCAACCTCCAGATTAAGTCTTATGTCTCTTATTATCTGATAATGAGAATCTCTGAAAATCACCTTAACAAGACAACCCATTTCTTCACTCTCCTAATGGAAGATAATAAAGCCAGCTATTCCAGCTTGTGTACCAGCAGTCTCCAGGCTAGATTTGAGCTGGTAGCATGCATACAAAAAGTTTTCTTTTTACATGTGTCTTGAGACATTTAATCCCAAAACTGCCACTTGGAACAACAACATGAAGAGCAAAAGTTCTGTTCTTTGAACAACATCATTGCTACTACCCAAAACTGTCTCTCTGGAGACATTGTCTAATTGATGTTAAAATCTTTTGATCAGGTACTGAGAAAAGCAGACTCAAACATTTCTCCCCACCCTCAAAAAGTAGTGCAACACCATACTGTAAACTAATTAAAAATTTGATTTTTCAAGAATTTGTGCACAAACATGACATTAGGGCTCTAATTCCATTTCAGGTTTTAAATCATTCTGTACAAAAGACTTGTCATGATTTAGATCTATGAAAGAGACTCTTGGCATTTCAAACTCCCCATGTTATCCTGCTAGGATTCAAAAGGAAAAATCAACATTCAGGACTAGACAAAGAATGCTCTGCTCTAAATGTGTATTAATAAGCTCCTTGGGAAAACCTTCAGTATAAACACAACTCTGGTTGATAGCAAGTCTTTTCTATATTTCCTTATTTTGTTTATTTCCAGGGATATTTGTTCCCTGATAACAATGACAAGGGAGATGTTCAAAGAGACAGCACCATCACAGGATGTTGAGCACAGCCATGAAAGTCGTTCAGACAAGAGATAAGATTTCCCACATTCACCACATTCAGTAAGAAGGTTAAAATGCCAAAAAGGAAGAAGCCCATGATTTTAAGGCACCAGATGATTACTGTGTGAGCCTGAGGGTTTCCATTATGCTGAAGTAATTGGTGGTAGAACCACAGGCACTGGTGCAAGTGTGAGGGGTTGAGCTGGTGTCCCAAACACTCTGCTTGTGCTGACACAAAACACCTCCAGGCTGGAGCAAGCAGGACCAAAGGGGGCTGCTGGTTTCTGACATGTGAAGGTGGCACTGGCGTTTCCCATGAGAGCTGGGAATATGCTGGCTCAGCTTGGCCACTAGACACTTGGCTACATGACACATACAGGTTTACAGTTTTGCTGGCTAGTGAAAGCATCTGAGCTATGCAGTAGAAGAAAAGCAACTCTAAGATGCTTGCAAGGTGTCATCACCATTTCCAGAATTCCCAGTGCAAAGCAGTTCCAAACCCAGAAGAAGATTTTCACACAAATATGGTGCTACATCTAACAAGACCCATGTCTTAAAGCTTAGTACTCATTGTCACTCAAATAACTACATTATTTTTAAACTAGGATTGCCTTCTACCTTTCCAAGAGGGCTATTGCTCCTTTCTATCTCTAGACTACTTCCCTCTTGCCATCGGGTTGTCCCTTTATGTTTCTGAAAGCCTTGTGCCAGGCATGCCTCCTTATCCTTGCAAATTAATGACCAGGCTCTTCCAGCTGAAGTCTGGTGAAGGGTTTGCACAGTAGCATTAAAAATTTCTCACTACTACTGAAAAGACTTCACCATGAAGACTCTGGCACCATGCTTGACTTCCTTTTTTCCACTTTCTGGTTCCACTTCCAGTAACCAAACCTTTCCTCCTGTGCCTTGCCCAGCTGATAAGCTTCTCACTTACAGTGCCATCTCCTTGAAGAGATAGTTGCCCCAACACTCCCACTAGACTAGATAAATTTATTTAACTACAACAGGCTGCCTCTTTAAAGGATACACAGAACAGCAAATGGTTTAGGTAATCCCTGTTGGGGATCAATTGCTGCCAAGTTTAGACCACTATTTATTTTCTCTCATTTCCAGATGTTTAAGTACCAGAGGTGATGATCCACCAAGCAAGAGTGTTAGAAAAGCACAAACATTCCAGAGATTGCATATATTCCTCTAAGAAAACACTGGAGTAAGTCTGACTGGCGTGACATCTCTAAAGCAGAAAGAACGTGCAGTTTTCTCCCCTGAGATGCACATCCTTTGGCTCTTCTCATATGACAGATCAGGGAGCAATTCAGAGCACCTTCTTACAGTTCTGGGTACCCCAGGGAAAGCACTCCGTTTTTCTCTGAATTTTAGCAAGAAGTCCGAAGTTTTCAAACACATAATTCTCCCCTTATTTATTCAAGTTAATGGACGTTTTCTTTGTCACTTCCATGACAGACTAGTGCTTTCAAGGATGCTTGTCCTGCATTTCTACATTTCCAAATCTGTGTGTCCCAGAAAAATTATCCACAATAATTTTCTGTTCAAAATCAAAATCACAAATGCAGTTTTACATTTGTGATCAGATCCATGCCTTTAATTTCCTCTCAGGCTCACCGCATGCTACCATGTCACACAGCATGGAGCAGGGATAGTGTAATCCTGCCATACTCCAATGCTGGCAGGTCTTCCCTCCTGGGCATATCCAATTCCTGCTTTGGCAGACTTACACACTCTCTCCAGACTCCTGATAATGCTGAAGTGTTTTCCATCTCTCTGCTTACTTGCAGCACTGTTTTAGTTAATTTATGGTTTTTGCAAGCAAATAAAAAAAGAAAATTTTGAGGCAACTTTGTAGCATCTTTGCAGGGATCTTCATGAGTTAAAATGACACATCTAGGAAGGGGAAAATGCAGACCTGTAATAAAAACCACTGCTGAGCCTCCTGGATAATTAACAAGGGAAAAGAGCGTGCATGTGCTGCCTTGGCATCCGGAAGGAGCAGACTCAACCTTAAAATTAAGCACCTTTTCTAGTCTCTGCAGTTCAGGGATGCTGATAAATGCAGGAGAATTCAGAGAACCAAGAAACTGATGTAAAGGTGAGGGAATACAGAGCATCCTCGTATTTGACCTGACAAAGATATTGAACACAGGCTTGATTACATTCTAAAATGATATTTGTGACCTGTTGCTTTTGCTTTGTTTTTCACATCAGCAAATTGCAAAGTTCTGCCACATATCAGAATTAACTGTTGTCTCCTAATTCTTTTATTCCACATACCCTGTACTTGAGCACAGGTCCTCAGATGATACACAGGCATTGGATTCCTACTAAACTCAATGGGTTGAAGCATCCAAACAATTTGATCATCCATCTTGTAGGGCATCACTGGACTGAGAATAAACTTACACTGATCTTGACAGGACAGGGCTAAAAATACAAAGTCTCATCAGTTTTAGTGAAGATACATCCGTTCATTGAGGATTTCCAACTTTTTAGAATAATTGCATATATTTTATTTACTTATTTAGAAGCAGCTCAGAAGTGCTGACTAGCCAAAAAATTATGCAAGAAACCTGGGTTTTGCTGGATTTTTGTTGCGGCTTTTTCTCTTGCTGTTTTTTTTTTTTTTTAATCCTGCATAACCAACAATCAAAAATAACTTTAAAGATCTATGGTGAGACAGAAGAGTTCTAAAAAAACAGAACTTAATTGCTCATACACAACAATTGCTGGGTTAGATGACTCATTGTTAAATGTTATCAAATTATTTCATCTTGATGGGAATTGGGAATTTTTGTGAAATTCACAAAAGATGAATTTCAGAGATGAAATCTTATTTTCACCATTATTTAAAGCAGCATAAATCTAGAGAAATTCAATCAAATCCAATGGAACTATATCCAGTTTGCACTATTGGTGCAAAACAGGTTTTGACTCTAGCTATTTTTTTTTTTTTTTGTACAGAGGCATTAAATCCAAATACAAAGTAATCATGATCACTCAGATGAGAGACTAATTTATGTACCATTTTAATGTGTATATGTTGTCGTATCTCAACTTAAATTTCTTCCAAAAGAATCCATACTTTGCCATTTCAGACAGCTAAAATATTGTCAGAACCTTTCTAACTTCAAGAGCTGAGATGGTAAGTTTATAAATAATTTCATTTTGTTATGGTTTGCAGCCCTATACTGTAAAAGGAAAAACTCAGGATGGCTAATCCTCCATCTAAACATTGACTTTACAAAGGGAATGACGAAACCTCCAAATGTAGACTATGAATTACCTCAGAGCAGTTAACATAAAAATACATTGTGGAAAAATTACTCTTTAAGAAGGAAATGCATAAAATACGTTTGTATGTATGAAAAAAGTTGTATGAAAATCAGTATGAAAAAATGCAAACCAAAGGCAGCAACCGTCTGTGTCTCATAAACTCTTTCAAAGATGTGCATTTAGTCAGGGTAAAGCAGGCAGATAATCTTCTGTGCTCTATGTGTCTCCTACTAAATAATGAAAAACATCTTGGATCTACTTGTAAAACTTGTATTTCAGTAGGAGGGGCTGCAAAAGAAATATTTTGCCCAATAAACTAAGCTACATTTCATAAAGGTATGACAAAATTTCTGAGAGAGTCTTTCAAATGGGAAATGTTTTCCCCAAACCACTTCATTTTGTCTCCGGGAAAAAGGAAAACTTGGAATTATTTAAAATCTGCAGTTTAGTATGTTTAAAAATAAAACTTATTTCTAAGAGAAGCTAGCATCTGCTTCTCTATTTTTTAAGACTCTGCTTCTCCAAACAAACCTTCCTCATCAACAGACTTTTTCATGCATACAAAAAGGCTTAGGAACTACAGTTTTCCTAAAAAAAAAATCAGGATTAGGGTAGCTTTTCATTCATATATTGATATCCAGCTGCAGAAAACCAGTTTGACTTGCAGAACACCAATTGACAGAACAGTAATTTGACACTTGACTTCCAAACCCATATTTTGGGAGTTAATTCTTATCTCTGCATTGTCATCGGGTAGTTTGGGATGATGTAAGGATACATGGTCCAAGTCTTCCCCACAGCAGCCTGATAGGGAAATCAGGATGTGGTTAGGATCAGTTCTAAAACTCATGTTCTTAAGCATTTCCCACAAATATCAACCACATGCCTACAGAGCAAGACATCACACAGCCATTTCCAGTTCTCTGTTGCTTTGCAGTTCTTTTCCACATGCATCCCACTGAAGCAGGCAGGATATTAAATCTTTTGAAACACTTAATCTTCTCACAACTGAGACTGGATTTCAGTAATAAACACTTGCTGTAATTTTTCATCCTTTGGGCCAATTATATTTTCAGGAAGCAAGGTCAAGATGGCATTTAATAAAAGGGTTGCTAGATTTGTTTGGTTCTTTCTTCCAAAAGAGAAGCCTTACAGAGGCAAGCAACAAATGGAATAATATGGAACACAGCCAGGGACTTCAGACCTAATACACAATTAAGAGGAATCTGAACAGAAAAGTTTCCCCTCTAATTCCATCATGAATATATATTTGTCCTGTATTAAATCTTTGTCAAGTCCTTGAGGAAAATTTCTTGGAAGACTTTTCTTTTCATTGGAACCACTCATAACTGTAATGACTGTAAGGTCAATGAAAATGTTTGAAGTCTACTTTTACTGGTATTTAAAAATATCCAGAGGTCTATACTGCAAACAAGGATGTATAAATAAATATATGTCTATTTTTGCCATTGTTGTTCCTGACTACTTGTTTTCTACTGCTCTTTTCACTCTGCCACTCCAGTTATTTTCACTGGAGGTGTTCCAGTGATGTACCATTAGCTTACTCCCACTGTGGAAATACTCCAGCTACTTTTGAAACATAAGAAAACATCTCAAAAATTTAATTTGTCTTTTGGTGGATATGAAAAAATATACTTTTAAAAATGTGCATTTTTTCTTCTCATCTCAAACAGTAGTATTTTGTTGAACTGGAATGACAGCAAATCACCAAAGTAAACAAAGCCTAGAAAGTTATTTGAACATTTGATTTACGGCAATCTTCTTTGCTGTAATAGGAGTGCTACATCTTCAGCATAAGCTTTCAGGTTCTCTTTCTTCCCTGTGAAGCATAAATTAGGCTTTCCCCTCCATTTTATAGCTGGAGAATTAGGTAGTACAGACATCCTATAGAAAACTTCAGTGAGTAACTGAAAGCAGAATTTGGCATGCTACAGCTCCTTGAGGAGCAGAGAAATGAAGCCCAGGACCCAGAACTGGATGCCTGGCAAGCCCCTCCTAAGGTTAAACCCCACGGCTTCCTTGGATCACAGTGCTCCCACCGATGTAAATCTGGAATGGCACTGTCCAGGACCCTTCCAGGCACAGCCAATAAAACCACAAATTCAAGTATGGGTCAGTGCAAGGACAACAAACAGCAAAAACAAGACTCTGGCCAAGAATCTCAGCTTGGAAAACCAGGCAGAGAATTTGCTTTGTTGGTAAGATGTGTTCAATCTGCTTTAACATCTTTCTGCATTTTTTTTTTCATGGAATGCTAAGAATAATTATGAAGAATTCCCCAACTGACGCACTTTGGTTTAGGTCCAGGGAAGTCAGTAGAGCTATGGAAATGCAAATGTCTGCAAATCTATTCATATGACCTCTATAGTACCAATGCAGGGACCAAGAGAGACATCTTTTAACAGAGGTAAGCTTCTAAGAAAAATCAAAAAGTGGCCAGTCCTGCAGACAGAATCATAAAATATTCTTAAGCTCCTGTGCCACACAGAGAAATTTCTGCAGGAAAAGGGCCTGATTTAAGATCAAACACAAGGAGAAGGTTTGATTGCACTTGGAATTTACTTCAAACTTCAAAGTGGAGATTCAGGAATGCAGGTCTGTCTCTATAAAACCCTGTGGATAGAGCTCTTTGTTGAGGTTGTATGACAGCAAAATTTCCATTTCTCCTTAAGTTTTAAAACTAAGGAAATATCATGTTAGCTTGCTGTGAAGCAAACTTTCCCTTTCTCTTCATTGACCATATACAGTGAGAAGAACTGGAGCCTGGACTCCTAAAGCAAACTCTGAACAGAAATGTCTGAAAACTGGAAAGTCTCAGATTGTCCCAATTGCCTCTGTCATTCCTACTTTACTGTGTATTGATGGAAGTTAGAAATGTAGGGAACTGAGGCGTGACACTGAGCAGGGCAACACTCTTTGAAGTAGCATGTTCAGGTTCTTGTGGTTTGCTACTATACAAGCTAGAAGGCGAGCAGAATAACGTAGAATAAAAATAAATCCCACATTCTCTATTTCTAATTACATCCCCTGTTCCATTTTATGTTTCTTAATTTTAAAATGAGAAGAGCTTGAAATGAATACTTCTACATGAAAACGCTAAAAAAAAACAAAACCCAAACCCCATTAAATTAAAAACAAACAAACCCCCACAAACTAAAGAACTAAGTAACAAAAAAAAACCCCAAAGAAATAAATAAAACAGAGAAGTAAAAAGTCCCAAACTGAACAACAAAAAACCCACAAAGCCCCGCAGTGACCTATTTGCAATAGGCTCCTTATCTCTCCAGGCCTCCAGGCAAGTCCGGTAGAGTAGACATACACGTTCCTCAGGGAAAACAAAACAAACAAAAAAACCCTTATAAGCTTTTAAAATCCAAATATACATCAAAATAGCCTTCATACAACTGCCTAAGCAAACATAGTATTTTGCATATAAGCAGTCCATTAAGTAATACATCAAGAAATCAATGTCTGAGGCGCCGCAAGAGTCACAGTCTGAGGCACCACTTGCCCTTAGACTGTCCAGGCCACTGTGCAGACCAACAGCTGGGTTCATCATGCTACAAAATTCCAAAGATCAGCCCAGGCTGCCAACATTGTCTGTCTGCCACTGCTCCTTACTCCTGCCTCAGGAAGCAGCATTTAAAAGCACATATTTCCCAGTAGGATTAAGCATTTACTGAACAGTAGCTCTAGTCCTAGTCCCTCAAGTCTCTTTCACACTCTTCACTTCTCAGCCACTAAGACCTACCAAAAAACTACCAAAACATCTATTTTCACCTGTTTTTTTCCCTCTTCCCACAGATGCTGTTTTAAAGATTAAATAATTTTCCCTTCAGCTATTTTTGTTTCAACTCTCCAAGGCAATAATCTCTAAACGAAGGGGTTTTGTCAGAATTCCAGAGAGCAGTGTTTAGGAAATGACACCACTATTTTGGTGCAGCTATGATAATAAACTCTCTAGTGAAAATTGGGTATGATCATAACATGTTATTGAGTAGGCAAGATGTCCAGTTTACAACATACATTAAATGTATTGAATGCGATTAAAGAAATATTAACATTCCAGAGAGACACTGGAGCTCTGGGCAGGAAGTTATTTACAAAGAAAAAATGCATCCAATAAAGTTATTTTCTCTCTCTTATACAGAGTTCTGACCACACATTTTTCTGGGTGTACATATATTTTCAACATTCATCCACTTCTCATGAGATATTATGATAATACGTTACCTATTTCTTCATCCATTTTGAAGACTGTCCAGTACAGCTTTCTGGACATGCTCACTTTGTTTCAGAGAATTAGGTGGTCAACCTTCCTCCTTAAGGGTTGATAATGAGATAATGAAGCCAACATGAACACTGCTACTTTACACTGCAAGCGATGCACCAATGATTTTTCCATAGAAAGAGAAATGTTTTCTAGCCCAGATGAATACTGTTTTATATTTCTCCCAACTCACACTCTACAACCACTTGCCATTGACCTATAATATTCTTACTGATTTTTCCAAAAAGGATCCACATAAAAACTTGGATCATAGCTTAGATTTTGCCTCTCTTTCCCACTTAAAACACTGTGTCTGCACCAATTTATCTCCCAGTCCATTTGAAAAGGAAGGAGGAGACTTCTATTTAATGTGTGTTTACTACTGAGTGGCGGCTAAAATTAATACAGTTAATATAAACACTGTGTATTTCACCTCATTTCAATTACAGCACAGATTTTCAATTAAAATGAATGTGGTTAGAACTTGAAACTAACAAAGAAACTCAGAAGAAATTATTTACAATAACTTGGATGTATGCTAAATGCTTGATGGTATTGTACTTCATTTTTTGAACCAGGATCAGCAATAAAAACCAACACACCACAATGCAAAACACTCTTTAAGGGAGAAGGGTTTTCTAAACACTAAGCTCTGAGATTACTGTCTAAAACAGAAATTGTTTTTCTCCTCAACTGTTAAACAGAGCTACTCTCACAGACATGCAAACAAATTGCTTTCTTTTACTACCCCAAGAAGAAATCAAGTCAGCACAGTATGGATTCTGCTTTCCATTGTTTCTGCTTACAATTGGAACCGCATAGAAGAACTGGCAAAGTTGAGCAGCAGAGTGACATTTGCTACTGTTAGTTTACAAAAGAAGCTCCTATTAGTTTGAAAACTGAAACCGAGCAAACAGAAAATGGACAACACAAAAAAAAAAATCTGAGCAGATTTTGGGGAAAGCTTTATTTTACTGCAAATCAAAGTCAGCTCTGGTTGTTTGGGGTGGTGGGCACAATTAAAAAGAGGAACCTTGGAGTGATCCATGTGGTCTGTATGAGAGGTAAGCAACACAAGGTCGCCAGAGAAGAGAGACCCATCTCCCTGTCACTGACTTATGAAAAAGCCCTGTGCCATCCCCAGCAGCTCCAGCTGGAGTGACATGGGTACTGAGCACTCAGCAGTGACTCACATTTTGAGACAAAACTCATCTCAGTACTCAGGGCACTGAGGTGGAGGCAAGACCAAAATACTAAACTCAGGATTGTGAGAATTCAGCACAATCTCAATGAAATCCAAAATAATACATGCTCCAAATGACCAGCACTGCACAATAATGGTTGCAATCTGAAATGAGATTTATCCCAGGTACAGGACAACTGTTTATCTGTACATCAACATCAGGCATCTCCCTCATACCTCCTTTGTCTGACCTTGCTCTCCACATACAGTAATTTCCCTTCCACACATGCAATGACAGAAAAACAGGCCTGCACAGCAGAGGTCTCAAAAAGCCTGTTCACATGTTCTTTGTGCTGGGCAATAGTTTTCACAGCATAATACGGGCAATCGTGTCTTATCTGGGATCTTTAGCAAGCCTGATCTACTTTTCCACAAGTAGTTTAAATATTTCATGCTTAACATCCCAAAACCACTTTGCTATGACAAGGAACACAGGCAATCTGAACAGAGCAAGGCCTGAAAAGGAAATTGAAATATATGCCTGTAAGCTGTCCCTCCTGCCCCTGCACAGATACAGACTTTACAGAGAGGGACAGAGAGGGAGATTTTCCAGACTGAGGAAGGAAGGAAGGGGAGAGGCTGTCAAGGGAAGATGCATCAGGGTCTGTAGCTTAGCTACAGGCTAACAGGATTCCTCCCAGGGGTGCGTGAGTGTGGGTTTTTGTCTGATTCTGGGTGATGTTTTGTTTTTATGGATTCAACTTAAATAGAAGCCTGGAAGCATTTAAATTATACTTCTTTGTGGAGTGATTGCCTCCCTTCTGTCACACAAGTATCTGTCACACAAACCACCACAAAGACAGAATTTTTGTCTTTTATGGCTGTATCAGTTCTTTTTTCTGCTTGTTTCATGCCCCTGGGCATTTTTGTCTTTTCTTTTCACTGCTGCTCCATATCTTTATCCTTCCATTCCTGCCTTCTCTGTCTTGCCTGTTTTGTCTGCAATCAGTACAGCACAACACAGTTCAATGGGTGTCTACCACAATGGGAGCAGTAATACAAGTATTAATAACATCCTGCTGTTAGCAGGAGAGACTACAATCACTTTTTTAAGGACAAAACAGCCTGACCTTAGGGAACATATACAATACTTAAGATAATTACAAATGTCATGCTCCCTTTGGCGGCCTATTTTTATTACCTATTTTGTATCAGGCATAGGAGGCCCTGGGGCTACTATTTTGTTTGTCTGGAGTCTCTGAGCTAGATGACATGGCCAGGAAAGTCAGTTCTTATTTAACCCTATATTCTGTAGATGAAAACCACAATGCAAAGCACCTGGGTTTCATTATCAATCAAACCACCAAGCAGGGCACTTATCATAAAGCTCTCAGCTTGCCAGTTCTAAAATTCTCCAAACTGCTTTGATGTGAACATCAAAAACTCCTGGACTATGTGAATGATCACTTACCTGACCTCATCCTTTAATTAGCACATCATACCTGAGAGCACCACTCACAGTAATTACATAACGTTCTTTAAGACCATTAAATAAATTGTTTCCTTTTGTAGTGAATTGGCTGTACAGAGGAGACACTGCACAGGAAACCCACAGGAGCATCGTGTTTTGCTGCAGGAGTCTCTGCTGCAGCCAGTATCATCCACCTCTGCTGAGATCTCAGGTGTCCCTAATGTCACCAAAAACCAGAAATAGTTAGGTTTCTTATTCATAGCACCTGAGACAGAAAAGTGACACAGAAAGTCACAGCTACCCAAGTGTAGTATGGAAGCCTAAAGACAGCTGTGTGGCATTGGTGTTAACCTTAACCAGCAGATATTCACAATGTATCTCAGCAGCTGTGAGCAATCTTTTCCTTTGCCAATCACAGCAAAGAAAAATGAATGAAACTCAGGACTGAATGCAGTCAGAATCATAGAACTTGAAGGCGCTACTTCCAAAGCAATAGTGAGGAAAAAAATACAGGAAAGCTAGGAAGAATCTCTTGGCACCATTGTAGCATACACTGTTTTGTAAAAAAAAGTACTGTCTTGAAGAAAATTTTATTCATAGGTATGTACAAAGTTCTACCTGTGATGGCAATTCCCTGGAAGATTTTTTTAAAGTATGTATATATATGTATATTCTGTATGTTTAGTTTTCTGAAACCAACACAGAGTATGAAATCATATTCTCTCTACATTTTCAGCAAAATTCTACTATGGATTGCATTTCCCTTCAAGATAATTGTAGATTAGGCAGTGGTTTGCTCTAATCGGGTTAGTTTCTTGTTTAACTGTTATATCAGTTGGGGCTCTTTCAATGGTATGGAATAGTCAGCAAAACTTCAGAGAGGAAATGCAATAGCAACTATAAAAAAGAAATTTATGAAAAGTAAAGTCAGAAGATAAGATGAACAAAGATTATCTCTGCTTACTCCAGCTGAAAGCTCCAAAACTATATAGAGCTATTTTTTCTCATGTTGGAAAGCTCTGCTACATGCTTGCTGAGTATCTGGGAACCAGGAATGCATACAGTCCCCAAGGGCATATTAGTGAAAGTGCTACTCTTTGTGAAACAGCTACAATCCAACTTATTTGCAATTACCTTTATCTTTTAAGAATGTGAAAAAAATTATACAGTCTATAAAAAATAGTAGGCTTCACCAGCAGTACCAGCATTGAAGAGGATAAAAAAATTGCTTGTGATCTCTGTTTAGCATCAGAACAAAGTGGGGCATAAATATATATGCATTCTCTTTCACAATACATTTGAATTGTCTTTTTGTTATGAAGTGTAGAACAATTTTTTAAAGCATAATATGAAATCTGAAGTGCTGGGAGGATTTATGCAAAATAGCTGCTAACTATCAGATGAAGAAGCTGGCAACCTACACTGAAATGTGTTTGTCCTATTTAAAAGATCTTCCTTGCTAAATACGAAAAAAAAAAAAAAAGTTACAGATTAAGTTCTTGTTCCACAACATGAAGCATGTCTAGAGATATATGTAAAGACTTGGCTCATCTTAACAAAGATTTCACCATCATTAGTTAGAATTTTTGTGCCCAGCACTCTAAACTGTTTACTCCTTGCTGGTCCTGCAGAAGGAAGGACCAGGAGAAGTCTCCAACACTATACACACAAAATTAGGGTATAACATGTCCTTGTGCACTTCATTTTCATCAAAAATTGCAGAAGACTACTTATGGTGATGCCAGAGAAAGATGGATAATTTCTCTTACCATGTCAATAGTCTATTTCTTTTAAAAATAATCAGTTTTGTCAACTAATTTAGACTAACAGTTTCATCTGAATAAAAGGAAAAAAACCCAAATCTTTCCTTCGCCTGTGAAGGTAATGGCTAAAATGTTCTTCCTGACTGTGCAGATGCAGGTTTAAATTTTCATCTGCCTGATCTATGCTTGCTGGTTTCCTTAATTAAACATTTTATAAAAATTTTCTGAGGAGGAGAAAGACTATTTTTTTCATGTCAATTTAGAACAATATTTAAGTGTCTAGTAGGCAAAGAGATGGGCACAGTCAGGCAATAAAAATATAATTGTTTTCCCATATTTCATGCTTGAATCTTCTTATAACTTCTAACAGCTTCCCACTAGCAAATATGCATAAGTATGCATATTGAATAATTCTGAATAATTCACTACACCTCTGGATTCTAACTGAGTAAAATATTTAGCGCTCCTAATATACAACAGTTTCTGTGGCAATCAAGCTTGTTGAAAAAGGGAGAAACTCCAATTAATAAACTGTACCAGATGAGACATTGATCCTCCTGAACTCAGAAGTGACATAACCACTACCACTCCCTCATGGGAATGCAGGTCCTGAATCAAGATGAAGCAAGGGGATACCTATCCCAGATGCTGCTTTTCTTTCTGGACCAGAGCAACAACATACAGGAGCACTGTTTAAAATGGAAATGAAGGAAGGACTTTCATGAAAAAGAGTGCTGCAAGGATGCACAAACTGAATTGGCACACGCACTGGAGAAAAATGCAACATTTGTGTAATTTTTCATGCCAGCAAAATGTTTGGAAATCTGTATGAGAGTGAAACAGGTTAACAACACATCCAAACAACTGGAGAAGACAGTAACAAGAGATTGGGTGTTCATATTCTCATGCTGCCCAAATTTCCTAAAATGTGATGAATTTTGGCATACAGTAAGAATTCAAAGTCTTATTGGACCATACCACTATCAACAAATCTGCAGAAATTCTTTTCCATACCTACCTGATGGAGGCATTAGTTCTGGGTACTTTGTGCAGCTACATATAAAAGTTTAAATGAGATTTCCACAGAAAAGATTTTGTATAAGCTCCCTCTGCTTTTTGCATCTATTCCTCTGTACTCTTACGAAAACAAATACAGAGGACATATAAAAAAATACAAATCAAACTAAACCAAGGGCCAGACTGCACACATTCAAAAGAAAAAATATGTCTGATTGTGTACGTGGTTGCTATGACCACAGGGAGAAATGCCAGTATATTCTCAGTGCTTGGCCTCACTTCTGGCTTGGTCATCCACTTGGATCATCTTTAATCATGAGTAAATCTGGTTAAAAAAAATCAAGAAATACTTTTTGTGATGAAAAGATGCTATTTTTATTAAAGTTCTCTAAAAACATGCTGATTTTCATGACAAATTTCAGCAGGAGAAAAAAAAAAAGGATGATACTACTTTCTAGCAGGCATTTTGGTGAGGAATTTTGACATATAACTTCATATGTATTTCTTATTTTATTTAACTAATTGCACAATAGACCATCAGTAGTGGTGCATATTGCCTTATGCCTGATGTGTTATGATAAATTTTGTGTCAGTTTGTACAATTTCTACAGAAATGGTACTTTGACCTAGAAAAGAAGTTAGGTGTCTGGTAATAGTAAATAGAAGCTGACATTAACTATCCCTTTATCTAGCTCTAAAAATGTATAAAAATTACATAACAATTGTCACTATGAAATACTGCGATAAAGATGTGTAGGAAGATAAAAAATGAAGTGTTGTAAGAATAAATATGTAACAGCAAAACCAAGTTTATCTGAAACATGGAGCAAAAGCTCCTAAAATCCACAGCGGAGCTCCTACCAAGCTGAAGTTCTTTAAGAGTTGGTTGTCATTCCAGAGATGAAAACTGAATCCTTAAGCTCCTGAATGTCCTATGAAACAAAATCCACCTTGAGGCACCACAGGATTAGTCAACACTCGCAAGTTTCCTGTCATCTTTTTAACAGCCTCAACTTCAAAATGTTAATGAATCTTACATTAAAATGTGTTCTGCAAAGGGTAATCCCACATGTCTGCTCAGAGCACACCTTGCTACCAGGAGCAACGGGGGTGCTGTTCTGCCCCTGGGTTTTACCAGGATGATGCTGCAGGTCCTTGCCAGAGTATGTCACAGCTCTGAGGGGCAGGACTGCCAGCACACTGCAGCTCAGGTCAGTGCTCAGGGCAGAGCTGCTCTGCTGAGCAGAGTTGCTCCCTCTCAGAGTTGCTGCCCTCCTTTTGTGCATGGACATCATGAAAGAGACATTGCAGGGTGAGGAATGGAGCCCTCACCCAAGCCTAAACCTGAAAAATACATGATTACACAGAAATGGATTTTTTTCTTTTTTAAAGAAAGTTATGACTTGGAAGTCATAGATACAGAAAATGTTTGAACTAAAACAACTAAGATGTCAATGTAGCAATTTTTAAATTCTCACCCACACAGACTGTGCTGATTTGGGACAGTGAGTATCGCTTGGAATTGTGATGAGGGAGAAGTAGGGAGGGAGTCTCGTCACAACCAGAGCCCAAAGGTCAGAAATACCTCAGGGAGGATGAAAGAAGGCACAAGCGGGACTTGGCAGAGTTCTGCTTTCTTTGCACAGTGGTCTATAGTAGCCAGTGGAGCCTGTGCAGTCCTCCTCTGTGACACACAAAGCAGAATCACTTTCCTCACATGGATTTCGGGACACACACAAAGGAGCAGGATGATCATGTGTGTGCTGCCTTATGCAGCTCCCACTCTAGCTGCTTCATTCAGTAGCTCCCCACTCAGAACAGTCTTGTCCACACCAGTGTTCTTCCCCCAGACCAGAGAAATGCTGCAGGTTCAACCAAGAACCTGTAAAACCCCCCCTGCAAAACCTTCACACTGTACCTTTCCAAAATGTGTTGCCACTGAGTCCTCAAGAGCTGCTTGTAAGAGGGCTCTGCCTCACCTTCACAGAGAGAGGAGAGAGAGAAGAAATGGGAAGCAGGGCAGGGTGGTCTGCATTCTCTGCAGAGCCCTTCCCAGGGACTGGGAGGAAGATTATGCTCCTAAGAACTGGGCAATGGCAGGACACTGTCCCAAGTGACTGTGGCTGCCAGAGGGCATGAATAAGCCTGAGAGCATGGGAGAGGGACAACGCTGCTGCAACATGTGTCTACAGCTCTTTGGAACTAAACAGAAGAGATGGACGCTCTCTGAAGAGTGGACACTCTCTGTAACACTTTATACATGTGTTACAGTATTTTTGGTATACAGAAGTGGCTCCTTGCCACATGCAAGCACACACACACAGGCAGAGCACAGTTGCCTCCACAAAGCAGCCTCTCATAAGAAGCAGCTTTCATACATGAAACATCTCGTCTGTGGGGACAAGTCTAACCTGAGGGCATCAGCGAAGCGATATGTGTGTGTTCATACTTTGTGTACAGCTCTTCAAAAAAACACATCCAGATCACTGACAGCTTTGGGCAGCTGTCATCATTAAAACAGATGATGTTTCTCAAACACACAGCTGAAAAATGAAAATTCATTATTAAATTCATCTTACTTAATTTGAGAGGCCTCTGCCAAATTTCTCCCCCCAAGCTGGTTGCTGAAGAATTTACCAATTCTGAGAGTTACCAGTTCTACCTAACTTGAGATATATTTTGCATAGCACAAATCCAGATGATCTTGCTGATTAAACTGTAACTGATGTAGCTATAACTCCAATGTGGCCCCGGACATCCAGGTCAGAGGAAGGCTCTCTCACCATATCAAAAACTGTCTGTGGCTTCGGTAGAGCAGTGAGGACCACACGCGCCCTCTCCAGCGATGTCTTGGAGGTGACGTTTGCAGCGAGTTACCGAAACCCTTCCCTGGGACAACTGCAGGACTTGCCAGGGGAGACGAGGAACGCGAGAGGGATGTGACCAAGTTACCTGCTCCACGGTCCACGTGGTGGTGGGAATACCCGGGTGGGCTAGTACGGAGCAGGGGGGAGAAAAGCAGCTGGCACAGCTGCCCTGCCTGCGCCTGACACCTACACGCGTGTGTCCCCCGCTGCCTTCCCCGTGGACAGCGAGTCCCCAGCCACGCATATGCATGAGCCCGGCGCCCCCTCTGCCCCCCGTCCTCCGCGGCTGCGGCGCTCACCTGAAGCAGGTGGTGAGCTCTCCCGTGGATTTCAGGCAGGGGTACCGGGTGGTGGCGATTTTGTTCTCGGAGCAAACCTCCCTGCAAGGCGGGGAGTCGGAGTATTTTTTAAAAACCCCCAAAAGGTAGGAAGAAGAAAAAGAAGGTGGTCGATGGGGAGGACACGCGCAGAAGCAGCCTCGCTATCACAACACCCACCTGTCGCCGTCCTGCGGCTCCTCCCGGTAGGTCCAGGCGTGTCCCAGCGCCAGGAGCAGCAGCAGCCGGAGCGGGGCCAGGCTGCCGGCCGGCCGCCCCATCGGGCCGTCGCTCCCCTCCGCGCCGCGCCGGCTCTGCCCGCCCCGGCCGGCGGCGGGGCTGCGCCGACCCGCGCTCCTCCCGCCCCGCCGCGGGGCCGCCCCCCGCCGCCGACAGATGTGCCCGCGGGGAGGGGCCGCGCGCGCCCAGATGTGCCGGCAGATGCTGCCCCGCGGCGGGGCGGCGGCCAGATGCGACAGGGTTGCGGAGATGTGCGGTGGGAGCGCGGGGACACCAACAGACAGCCCCGCAAAGCCACGCTCCACTCCCGACCCCCCGGCTGCGGGCAGCACACGGAAGCGGGGGAGAAGGGTGCCCACCCCAGGGTAAGGGGGACGGAAAGTGGCGGAAAGGTCCAGAGCGGCGGGGGTGATCAGCGGCTCTCGATGCACCATCACTGATGCTTTCCAGATTCGGGTTTATCTCAAATCTCGTCCCCGAAGGAGCAGAGCAGTTCAAAGCGTCTCTGCTGCGACGGCTGTTTATCCTTGTGTAGAGCTGCCGCTTCCCCACCATTCATAAAGACGGAGATTAATGACAGCAGACTCCGATAAAGCAGCGCATCAGGTCCGGCCCGTTTTACCATATCCTGTTTTCACGGTCAAACTGCTTGGGACAGGGGAGTGAACCTGCAAAACGACCGTGCCTTTTCAAAGCGTTGGCTTTGATCACCAGGTAGCTTCCTGCAAGTACCAGAAGCTCTGGGGACATAACTGGGTGCGAATCAGCCTTTCAGTACTTTCACCTGCAGTATAAAAGACCTCATTTTACAGTCAGAAAAACCAGGGAAATGTGAGCAACAGATTGTACTCATATATCATTACAGCCAGAAAAGTCAGGGTATGAAAGGAACTGTAATTCCTCTATTAAACCAGCACAGGAGTAATAAAGGGGTGTAAGATTTGAGCAACATGCTTCTCTTTTTTCCCCCTGCCACAGGTACAATTTAAACAATTTCACCATTCCATGCCTCAGTTTCCCATGTCTCTAAGAGTAGTTCCTGATAACAAAATAAATAAATAAACTGTGCAGATCCCCATATATGAATCAGCTATGATTAAGCTGTTAATCCCTCCGGTATGTTGTCCAGTACCCAGGAAAAAAACTATAGATGAACTGGGAAATTACGGGATTTTCAGAAATTTTTCCTGACTTGCACATCATCCACTGTCATCAGGTCTGCTGCCTATGCTGTGAACTGCCAGCTTCAAGGTATTTCCCTCCTCTAGGCAGCACTGCACATTGTCTCTACTCCTGTGCTCTGTTAAGAAAAGGAGTGCTGCCTGGCAAACTTTTTTCCCCCAATTATTTTGGCTTTTGCTCTCAAGAGGATGTTTCAGATGTTTATTCTCTCATAATTACTTCTTTTTCCTTTATACAAATAATGAGTAAGCAAAGACAGGACTTGCTGTCTTGAAGCCAGAGAAAGCTGTGTGTCGCTCTCACAGGGCTAAGCTCTCACTGCTCACAGGCAGCCTGTCCTGATCTGGAGATAACAGGAACAAAAGCAGGACCTGGGTGCTTGGACCCCAGAGCTCAGGAGACACCTGTCTCCAAATTGTGTTCCTTACTCTCCCACTCCAAGCAGAAAGTAACCAGTGACAAGGTCTGAAATGAAGAAGGGTTTGTACTGCTGTAACCCCTGTGATGTCTTTCTATAGATAACAAAGGATTTAATTTAACACATTCCAGAAATGGTCACCAACCCTCCCAAAACGCTCCTTTTTTTAAAGAGATTGAATCCCAGAGCACAGAGCTGAAGTCCTTTGGATTATTTCCAGCCCAGACCCAAGTGTCATGAATGCCAAAGAACTTTGATTTTAAAAGGCCTGAATACAGGTCTGGCATAAGTATATTCCAAAAAGGTGGGTTTTTTTCCAGAACTTTTGCCACTCAGTGAAGGTCTGATTCACTACCTAAACGACTTAACTTGTCTCCCTGCCTTTTATTTAATCCTTGCCACCCACATAGCACTGCTATCTTTTTAATTAAAAAATATTATATTAACTTACATATGTATTTATTTAACCCATGCTAACAGCCTTGCTAATTTAAAGATGGTAACCTGCAGGTGAAGTTAATCATGTACTCAACTCTGCCAAAGCAGGGCCCAAAGTTTTACATTCAAAAGAATTTCAGTGTGGTCAAGAGTTGACAGGAAAGAGAGATTAAACAGCACCGTACTTTGCAGTTGGTAACTATATTGCAACTGAATACATTAAAGTTGGAGATTTGGTCATTTTGCTTCATCAGCTCCATCTCAGCTTTAATGATCACACA
Source organism: Chloebia gouldiae (assembly GCA_003676055.1). NCBI lineage: Eukaryota > Metazoa > Chordata > Aves > Passeriformes > Passeridae > Chloebia > Chloebia gouldiae. The sequence continues at coordinate 3,739,469 of QUSF01000044.1, read as the reverse complement.
GCCAGGGTCATCCTGCGAACAAGGCTTTCGTCCTGAAAAGTGTTGAAGGGTGATGGTGGTTAAGGAAACATGGAAAAGTTTCTGTTGCCTCAGGGAAGGAACGGCTGGGGCTGTTTTCACATATAGTAAATAAGCAGAATGGGATTTCTCGTGCGAGGGATGCTTTTTCTTGTGCAGGGTCATGTTAGTTTTGACTTGCCCAACTCAAGCACGTATGAAGTTGATTAAGTTGCACGCTAAACTTTGGAACGCTCTCAAAGGAAAGAATGAGGAATTCAATGCAGTAAAGTGCTTATCAGAAGTTTTATTTACACTGTTTACATAGGAAGAAGATGCATTGTTTCCTGTAGTTCATTCATAATGATGTTGTTGAATTAATAATACAAATTCAAGTTCCTTTCTGGATATTGCTGACAACTGGAATAGCCTAGAAGCAAACCTTGATCACTTCCTCCAAAGTGGCTTTTTCTGAAGTGGAAAAGCAGAGCCTCTGAACATGAGGAGAAGGGTGTTCAGAGGACCCCTGACTCCTTAGAAATACAGGGTTTGTTTGCATGCATGAAGATCTTGAGCAGTTATTAATTATTTACTACTCATGGATCTCCACCAGGGCAGTTGTCTTAGGCTCAATACTAACACATTGAAGAGGTTTGAAACTTTGATAGTGATGCTAAACAGAAGATTATTTTTACTCCCTTTCTACTCCAACCTTTAAAAGAGCTGTGACTATGATGTTTGGGGAGGAAAGGTGGGGTTAGGGGAGCACAGGGATTTTTTGGTTAGTTGGCTGGTTTTTTAGATGTTTCACTGCAGTCTTCAGAAGCATGCACTGTGATTATTTTTGATCTGTTTACAAACGACATTTTCATTAGTGTATTTTCCATCTTCTTCAGACATAAAGCAAGTAACCAGTTACCGTAAATAGTCTTAATCCTACTACTACAGCGTTGTGTTTGCATCAAGTGCCAGGTCTCCAGCAGTCAGCATTGACATGTCTGGGGACATCACAGCAAGGCTGAAGGTGTAAACAGACAGAAAACAGAGATTTTCAAGAACATCTTGAGTAGATACTTTGAAAGGCCTCATGTTGGTCATTCATGGATTAGGCTCCCTTCCAGGTTAATGCCCAAACTGAACCTGGAAATCCAGATCCAGACTTCCACATTCAATGAATATTGCACAATCCAAGCTCAGCTGCTACACATACATCCAGACTTGGGCAGCATAAAGATTTCTCACACCATTGGAACTCCAGGAGGCACCTAGAGCACTGTTCCATCTACGAAAAAATCCAGAATCAGATAACAGAGAGAGAGAAAAAAAAATCCTGAATGATTATATCTCTAGATAGATAGGTAGAGGTAAAACTTCTTCCTCCATGTGAATTTTCTAACCTCTGTGTGATCAACAGAATTACCCAGTCTGTAAAAGGCTGCATGAAGCAAGGAATAAACAGGCAGAGCAAAGGCTAGGAGTGAATGCAAAAGCTCTCAGAAATGATCCCTCAGAAGCAGGTCTGGGACAGGAAGAAAGAGAGAAAAGGTGAAGAAAAAGAGAGGGAGAAGAGGAAATATAGGGAAGAAAAAAGGCTGAAGAAATGTCAGGCAACCATAAGGTCTGCCCAGGGTAAACAGGTATTACATCCTGAAAGATGACGGTAGAGCACCTGGCAAAGCATCTATCAGAGCAGGGAAAATGTAGAAACAGGTGAGAAAACAGTGGCATAACCACAGCAGCTCCAAGTTATGTTTGGGAGGCAAAGACCAGAGGACAAGACGAAGAATGGCTAAAAAAATGGGGAAAGGCTGTTACTGTTCTCACATCTTTGTTCCAGCCATCCTTTTGCCACTTGAAAAGGTGTGAAACTGTGGAAGTTAAAATATTTTATTTATTTTGCCTAGTAAGTTCAAGGGGCTGTCTTACTCTCTGCTACAGCCCAACATGTAAAATACCCAACAAAACTTGAATTAAATAAAAATATTGATGCAGAGATAGATACTTCTCATCACAAACAGTAGAATGACACTTAATCCATCTAGGAGACATAAAGTCTTTGCTTTTTATCAGAGGTATTTTTGATAAAACACATCAACAAAGGACCAAGGCAGTTTAAATGTGATGCAACTGTTTTGAAAATAGCCATGGAAAAAGGCATGTCAGAAAACATGAAATGCTGACCATCAAGAACAGCCTCCAGAGAGCATCACATCTACAGAAAGGAATTGCTTCTGTTTCACAGATAATTACAGGGCTCATCTTAGATTAGCAGCAAAAATAAACACCTTTTGAAAGTATCAGCTAAAACAATAACACTGCTGACCAGGAAGAAAACACGTAAATGAGAGCACTAATCCACAAAAACAAATACTGGTGGATACATGGGCCATGGCATCACACTAGCCAGACCTGACTTATTTTTTTCAGGGGTTAGGTTTGAATTCCATTTTGTTATAAGAGATTAGAGCTGAAGAATGTGAAATCTTCCATGGCATCCCAGCTACCACCATCGACCTCTGCAGATCCTTTTTGGTCTGGGCTCCTTTGAAAGGCCTGGCACACTGCTCTAAGTGCATGAACAGCAATATAAACAGACCCCTTCTACCCAGTCTTTGTAAGAGTCAAAATGAAGGCACTGCGCTTCTGAAGTTTACAAGATTATCCACCTAAATTGCTCCTTTAATGAGCATCCCATGGCAGTGTCATGTTCTAGAAGCTCTGGATATTGAGGAGGAAGGTCACTGACCCAGAAATCACTTTTTAACAACAGGCATTTCCCACATCTATGTAGAAGAAACTGAGTAGGTGGGAAACTAGATCTGATGATACAAACTGAACTAAAGTTTGAGCACTTGTTCTTTTATTTGCAGAGGCACATTGTGGTGGCAGCATGAAGGAAGATAGTCCCGGGAAATATTCCTTCTTTTCAACAAGCCAAAGGTGTCCTTTGACTAAAATAAGCAATGGGAGTCTTGTTCTAGCATGCAAGCTGTTGGCAAAGGAAATGCAATACTCAAGACTGCTGTGCGTGCATGCCATGGAAACAGTCTGTAAATGGCCAGTCTCTAATGCCATCAACACATTTAGGATTATTAGCAAGGTGTTGGGGTTTATTTTGCAAGCTCTATGCCAAATCATGCAGAGACTAGACACAGAGGCATGAGCAAGAGAAGACCTTAGTAAAAAATCCATGGCATCTGAAAATTTACAAATAAAGGCTGGGGTATTTTATTTATTTTTAATTATATATTGTTAACTGACAAGCCTTTATTTTGTAGTATAGAATACTGCTCCTAGAAGAAAATAGCTTCTTGCAATGGTTTGCATATGTTAGGAAAAATGTTCCAGTGACTAAGGCATGAATCCCTGTGTGAACACAGACACACCTGTGGCTTATGTTAAGTCTTAAGTATTTATTTGTTCTGATGGCAGTATCAAGTTAATAAAATAGACCTTAAAAGTGAAAAAATACTGGATATTTATAGTAGTTATGTTTCACACTTTAGAATATTAGAGTATGTAGCAATGGTTTCCTAAATTGCTCCCAATGCAGATTTCCTTAAGGAGTGTTGCACACTGTCCTTCCTAGCTGCTAAACCAACATTTTTCCGTTATAAACCCATCCACAGGAAGTTGCAGGCAGGTCAGGTATCTGGTCCATGTAGATGGAGCCTCCTGCAGATTTGCCATCCCACCTGCAGAGAAGGAAATATTATCTCATGGACTGTGCAGCTGTTTTGCAGCTATGGCCAGACACAGCTCCAGGCAGCTCAGGTATCTCTACCTACACCTATGAGAAAGCTGCTTCTCCATAGCTCACCACAGCATTCCTTCAGAGTGCTCCCATGCTTGGAGCTATGCAGGGGAGCTGAGGAAGTCCTGTGACACAGGGGAAGAAAAGCAGCCCTCATGCTGCTCTGCTTATGCCAATCCTTGGAGCCTGTGCCAAAGCAAATGCAGCCTGGAGACTCTGTACACGTGTCCCTGCTGTGCCATCTCACCCCAGATGTGTTTTCTTTGGCTCAAGCTCCTGTGGAGCCATGGGCACTCTCCAGAGTGCAACTGGATAAAAATCCCAACATTTTTCAGTGCTCCTGGGGAGAAAAAAATTCCTTGTTCATGTGGCTACAGAATCATAGTTCTTTTAGCTATGGGCAAAGCCAGGTGCAGGGACACTCAAGAGAAGATTGGTATGCTACCAATTGAAATATGCCTCTCCTGGGGTGCTGGCTGCACCTGCCCTGCTTGGGAAAGCTGGGTCACATACTCATGCAAGCACAACCCCTCAATTCTTAGCTTTAAATCTACCAAGGATGGAATGTGTTCACTTGTATGTAATTTATAAGTGGGCAAATGAACTTTACACAAATATAACCCACTCACACTCACAGACTCAGACAAGTTATTATTCCACTTCCTGACATGAAGTGGAAGCAACAGTTTTGCACTAAACGTTGCAGTTTTCCCTGACATGGAAATGGTTATATGTTTCATGCTTTTCATCTCCTGCATGATGGTTTTGTTGCCTTATTAGTTCTGATACATTTTTTTCCATCTGATTTCCTTCTAAATAAGGCAGCTTCTGCTGTCGAGTTTCATTCTGCCCTAAGGAGCAACACATGTAACTCATCACAGAAATGGGCTTGATTCAGACCAGTCACCCATCTCATTGAAGTTAATCTGGCAAAACACAAGCAAAAAAAAAAAAAAAAAAGAAGAATACGACCTTCACTCCACAGCTTGTGACAGCTCACTCATTGCTTATTTATTCTGCACTCCTTGCAAAAACACTCCACACATTCAATCACATCTCAAAGAAAGGGGTCAAAAGGCAAGTGTTTTTAAACTGTCTCGGTCAAAGAGTCTCTTCCCATTAAACTGTGCTGGTTGTGTCAGAGAGAAAAGACTGTTTTCTATGAGGACTGACCACTCTGACAAATCAACAATAATTACTCAGAAATAGGCTCTGGCAAATTCATTGCACAAAAATTAATCTCCAGGCACCTTCCATGAGTAACAGTGAATGCTTCTTAATTCTGTGGATGGCTGTGTGAAATGTACATGAAATTATCTAAAACTTTCAGTGTTTATTTAATGATTAATGATACTCCATCTGACCTGATCCCTATAGTGGATGGCCAAAGATTAAGAAGTTTAAGGCAGTGGTGTGGAACACTTGCAGGGAAGAAAATCAATGATGAAAAAGAATTGTAAAAATCTATTATTTTGAGCTTGTAAAGTGCTGAATTTCTGTTCTCAGTGATGGATGTAGGAGATTTCGGAGTCTGTCAAGAATAGGCAGGAAGCAAACTGAGCATGTTGGGAAAGATAACTTTCTTGCCAGAAGTGGGGAAAGTCCACATTCAGATGTCCATTTATTGAGGTGTTAATTGTTAGGATAAATATAGAATTTTGCCTTGAGAGGGACCTTTCTCTCCAAAACAAGCAATTTACATCTGGTTTGACTTCAGGCTAAAAGAGTCCTTGCCTGTCACTGGCTGGCTGATTTGCCACAAGGAAAAATTGTGCATGCCTTATACCAATGAATCTGAGGTCTTTCTACATTTACCCCTTTGCAGGTCCTTTAATACTACAAGTAGGCAGGGCTTGATCTCCTGCATCTTGCAAGGAGGTCACTCAAAATGTCTGGCAGTGCCCATTGATTCATGATGTGCAATTTCCAGGTGTCCTCACGGAAATACACAGTGAGGTCTCTAAGGCCTTGGGGCACTGTGATAACAGCAATCCAAGTTCTTGTGAAAGCAAAAATAAATCAATCAACCATATGAAAGTGCTTTATAATGTTCAGCATCTCTCAGCAGCAGTCTGGAAGGACCAAAACACTGGAGAATTAAGTTACACTTTTCTTGTAATTCCACATGTTCTTTTGCAGCTAGAATACTGTATTTCAAAATTGTGTTCCTCTTTTTTTGCCATATATCAAGCAATAGGTTTTTCCAGGTCTGTATTTTAGTCCAAAAAAAAAAAAAATCCACCAAAAGCCAAAACAAAAAAAACCAAAACCCAAAATGCAAAAAAGACAGACATACAGAGAGGAAAAAAAAAGATTCTGTGGAATGATATTTCATTTAGTTTGATTTCTTAAAGAGGTGAGGGGGATCTCAATACTCCAGAAAATTATGTTTCTGTATTATACTTCTGGCAGCTATTACTAACCAAAGTTAGGTAATCTATTTTTCTGTCTGAAAAATAATGGCCAGAAAAAAAGAGCAAGCAAAGGAATAATAATGATAGTAACTCATTTCCACTGAACAACAGGGGAAATTAGCAATGCATACCTTGGCACTTAGCTGAACCAAGCTGCTTTTCCTAACTGACTCTTCTTTCAGGCATCCTGTCAAAATATTTCCTTGAAATGAGTTCCTAGTGTGTGCAGGAGCTATTTATAATCTACAACACTTATTTTTGGATTAAATACATGTAGGTGGCTAGTTGCCATGAGAGCAAAGGGGGATTTCAATGAATTACAAGAATGTGTATGAAATACTACCCTTGGGATATTACCTTTCCAAGCTGAGCAGCCCATACAAGCAATCAGACTGTCAGACGTGGTGTCAGAGCAGGCACAGCACAGAACTGGCTGAGAGATGCATCAGCACGACCTCAGCCCATTGTTGCTTTCTGCCTCTCTTTCTGAGGCAGCCCTCCAGGTCCTGTCCTGGGTTTCAGTCCAGCACTAAGGAGCAGCCAAGGAGCAGCTCAGGAGGGCTCCTGTTTATTCAGTACCTGCCCTGATTTTAATCAGTCCGTCCATCAGCTGAGGTCAGCTCCATCACCAGCCAAGTGCCTCTGCAGAGGAGAAGAAATGTTTGAGGAGTGTCTGTCTGAAGACTCCCTTGTGTGGCTTAGACAGGACAACCCTGGCCTCTATGCCATTCATTGCTGGCTTGTTGCCTTCTTCTCCAAGCATTTGTCTTCTCTGTCTTACCACACACCCATCCATCCCAGAATTCCCACTCCCTCCCTGAGTTGGCATGGGTGACTCCTTGCCCCCAGCATCACTGGTTTGGAGCTGGGTTGACAATTCCCCTGAGCTGTCAAGCTCCCACTCCAGGGACTGATGGCATCAGCCACTCCACAGTGGATATGACTAATGTGTAACCCTAACAGCACCTTCCCCCCCTCAGCAGTTTAGTCAGAAGGGAAAACATCCATTGGCTAATGGTTAGATACACCAGCTGTGCTACTTATGCTGTTCTCCAACGAAGGGTGGGTAATCATTAATAGCACAATGCACTGGCATAGTTCATATGTGGTTACTCTTGAGTCACTCCTGATTTACTGCAGCCTTTACCAATTTCAGTAAAATAATGTGGCATTCAGCTTGTGTTGGGCAATCCTAGCTTGTGCTGAGAAAGCCCCTGGTGTATTTGACACTCAGATGCTGCCAAAGCCCTGGTGAGCCCTTCACAACTGAAATACAGAGCAGCAAATATGCCTTTCCTGATATAAAAAAAAAACCATGACACCGGTGATGAATTATCTTTTTATCTGTCTATCAATCTGTCTATCTATCAATCACTATCTACTCTCTTGGCTCAGTCACAATCACTGCTCTGAATGTTCCAGAATGTCTCATACTGGAGTTTTCATGAGAATTGGGTCTCTCTTTGCTCTACAGACAGTTACCTACAAGCTGGTGTTTAGTAAAAGGTTCAGGCTAACCTTCAGACGAAAAGGTTGTGTGGATGCCACAGAAATACATAATATCTCATACTAAAGAGCCATCATTAATCCAGTATGGCAGAAAATATTCCTAAGGATCACTAAACTAGACTTGATTCAACACCACGTTTTCTTCCTCTATATTTGTTTTCAAAGAAAAGCATTAAGGCTGAATAAGGTCAAAATAAGGGGAAAAAAAAACCTAACATATACAGGAAATGTCCAGTTGAATTTTAAGGATTATGTTGCTTTGAAAAATAAGTTCTAAGCTGTAAGTGAGTAGGGGAAGGGAAAAGAAGAAAAAAACAATTTTCAGTAGTATCAGCTGCCTGCCAGAAGCTCTGGGAAGCTGCCTGCTCTCATGGATGTGGGTCAGGGGCTCAGCACATCAGCGAGAGCCCAAACTCCTGCCTGGTCACAGCCAAACCCAGAAGGCTGAAGGGAGGGCTAAGACAAAAGGAGGACTTCCAAGATACCTGTTAAACTATGTAATAATGTGGAGTATAAGAATGGCCCTTGTGTGAGGACTGCTTTGCAAGAACAACCAGACTGACATCGCAGCAGAGTTTTCTGAGTGTTCATTTGTGAGCAAATTACAAGAACATGAACCCAAAGCTTTCTTTTTCAAAGTATTTTGGATCCATGCAAGTGTCTGGGACGTACATATCTGTTTGAGCTGCAGAGAGCAAAGCCAGAGCAGAGGAGAGAAGGGAAATACCAGAAACCATGTGCATGACAAAATTACTGCATGAGGATGAAACATGCAGACTTAACTGGGCACAATGGCAGTGGAAAACTGCTCATTGTATTCCAGTGTTTCTGAGGACAACAAGCCATGTAAATTAAGGGAAATATGTCTTCAAAGTGTCTTCTGTCACCCCAGCAAACAAAAATGGGAATAAATGACAAAAGCAATAAATTACTGAATATATTACTGAAGGATATTTTTCCCCTCCACAACTCCATAAATATATTAGTTTAACAACTGTGAATTCTTAAACTACATTCTCCCAGCATCCTGCCCACTTCTGCAGAACTTTAAGTATGAAAATCTCTATGGCAATACTTTTTGCCTATGGCAATAGTTTTTTTGCCCGTTCAGCCGCTGGGGGTTGCAAATGAGCTGCCGGTGGCATCTGGCCTCATATACAGGTGGTGCCCTAAGGGAAGTGAGCATCTGCAGCCCCATGGTGAGAAAACCACCACATGGAAAATCATCTCCTCTAGAGGATCTTTTCCCCTGCTTCAAAGCAGTTTCTTGTGACTAGGGAGGAGAGATGGCCTCCTATCCTCACTGCTCATCCCACACCAGTGTATCGCAGTAGCTCATCTTTCCACCCAAACCCCTTTTCACTCCCACACCCATCGCCATAAACACTTCAATCCTCCAAGTGCAGCAGTGGGAAGGAGAGTTCTGCTTTCAGTGTTCACAGCCTGTCAGCTTCAGACAAAGACCAAAACGGAACCAAAAGCTCTGCCAACTTTCTGACCCAGCTTGCTTTCTGGCTGTGAGATGTGGCTGGCTCTACTTCAGAATGGCTCCAATGACGAAAACCACAAAACCTTTCTCACAGGGCCTTCCTTACCCCCAGAGACATCCCAGGTTTTGCAGTTCTCCTCATCTTTTCCTTACACTCATAGCTTTTTACTGACCTGCCCCATTGGTGTATTGCTGTGGAGGAGCAGCTGCCAGAAACAAGCAGCTGAGAGGAAGACAATGACCTAATTTCATCACACATGGATTTTAACAGTATTCCAGCCTCTAAATGCAATGATAAGGGAGAGCATGGAAAAGAGACATGAAGACCCCATTACAGGCACTCAAGTCCCAAAGCCAGGAGTAGCTCAGATAATGTGAAAATCATGACCAAGGTAAGATGAGCCCAAATAGATGAACAAATTTCTTTCCAAAAGTTAAACCGATGTGAGCTTAGCTTTAGCCTAGCTGCCTGAGCAAGGATATTCTTCCATGCCAAGCACAGCCAAGGGCTATGCTTGGGGCACCAGCCCACTAAAACTGTTACTAATAATTCGTTAATCAATTGAGGACATCAGTACTGTAAAATTCAGCAAGCACCCACAGCTTTGCTGGCACTTTTGCAGTGTGTGGGCGAGAACCAAGCACACAGGATGTGGTAAGAGCCAGCAACTGTGTATGAATCCAGAAGAGTCTGTTGAGAACTGAACCTTTTGGGTTGTAAGCAGAAGTTTTGATGACTTTTGCTGAATGGAGATTTTGCTGCTGTCTGCAGTGACTCTTACACATCATACATCTGCTGAGTGAGAAAATGGATTTATGCAGTTGAGACCACTAAGCCTGATTGCAGGAGAGGTTTTTGTATCACCTCAGGAAAGACAGAGTTGGGTACGAAGAGCAAGGAAATTACACCAAGGGAGTAACAGCATTCACAGGTAGGAAAATGTAGAGTTCCCAACTCCATTGCAGTAAGTTACACTTGAGTTCAAATCCATCAATCCAAAGCTGGGTACAAATGAGCTGCTAAACTGTGAAAAGGGGCAGGCAGGTAGGTAACATCACATTTTATTTAGTTGCGATGAAGACTTTTATAATAACTCCTGCTGACTTACCACTGCAATGCATGCAGAAAAGCTATTCCTCCCATCTTTTGCTGTGCTTTTGTACTGGAAAAATCCCCTTGCTCTTCCTCCTGACTGACTGCTGTTGTACTGTACAAGTCCTTTAGGATAGACTTAAAAAACGTAATTACTAAAACAGTTACTCCATTTAAACAGCAACACTGTTCTTGCTGGAATCAGCTCAGAGGATGACCAACCCAAAAGCAATTTAAGATCCTGCTTTAAAGTCCATCTTGGGCCAAAAGCATTAAACCCTAACTGACAGCTTCCTTTACAAACAATCAGTACAAATTACTTCCTCTGACCTCCTGTTGGCAAATGACATTTCATTCAAAACGATCAAAGTTACATGAGATTTTACTGAATGTCGTCCCTAGTGGAATTTCAGTGTCAAGTGAAAAACTGAATTTCCCAATTTTGTTTGTGCTATCCAACACAGGGACAGAGAGATCCTTTGGGTGTAGGAGGATAAATCATTCCTAAAAATACACTGTGACCATTGGGCATGCATAGCTTAAACCAAAGTGACCTTGGGTGCAAATCAATTAGGACCAGGGGTGATCCTCGGCCAGGATTACCCAACTGCAACTTGAGGAAGCTGGAAAGAAACATGTATGTATAATATTGCCAGAAGCCTCCTGTCCTAGGGTTCAGCCTAGGGTTTGGGCAAGCAGGCTGGTAGGAAGAGGTCATGCCTGAGTAGTTGTCTCAGCTCACTCTTTACTGGAAACATTGCACACACTGACAAACTTCAGTCTGCGCTTCTTGTTCACTAGTCCTCTTACTGCAAAGAAAACTCTCCCTTTTGACCCATAACCCTTTTTTACATCCATTCCCCAGAGAAGAGTTTTCTTTACTATATATAACTTCCCTGTGCGTATTTCCAGAGTGACTTTTTTACTGCCAGCAGTTATTTCTTTGAAGGCTGTGAAGGGTTTTGTTTCCCCAGAGGAGCAAGCCCATAGCACTGATCAGTCCTGAGTCTGTAGCATTAATCAGGGATTCAGTCTATTGAACACTGACAGAGTGTTCTTCAAATATTTTGGGAGTTTCCCTTGTTTCATTAGAATAATTTGCACTCACAGAGGCCATTCTGTGCATAGTTAATTTTAGCACAACCTTGTCTGTTTTCTTTAAAGAAAAGGATTTGAATGTTTATGTCAGAGAGTTTGAATGTGAATTTAAGTTTTCAAATCTTGAAGGAATTAAGAAAGTTAATCTCATAGCTAGACCATTTACCCAGTTGGGCCATTTCAAACATGCCTTTTTCTGTAACTATTGCATTTTTATGCAATAAAACACACCCTGAGATGTGAACTGTAGTAGAAGAGATACACACAGTTTTTTTAAGAGCATCTTCAATTTATGCCTTCTGGATATCAGACATGCACACATGACTGCCACTGACTAGATGCAGCAGGAAAGAGAAGTTACTATTCTCTACTTCTCCTGAGGTCATCAAGGGGAAGACAAGAGGATTAAGAAGCTGCACAAAGTGACTGCAGAGTAGGACAGCGTGCCATGCACTTCATACTCCACAGGGCTGCTGAGTGATGCTCCAAGGAGAGGGGCTAGCAAATGAACATCACTTTAAATTGATCAAGAAACAATTCAAAAAGTGAGACCACTTCCTCGGTGGTCCAGAGTGGATGAAAAAGCCCACTGAAATAACATTTCAGCTGCAGAGTTTTTCTACCAATATCTCCCTTGTGCAAGGCCAACAACACATACAACAGCCCCTGTGCCTTGTGTGTGCCCCTGGGATAGTGGGGTGCCAACAAGATGCATAAAGAGCATGGCTTGAGCCATGGACAGGGAGACAGAGGTCAGGGGAATTGAATATAGGTCCAGTGAGAGAAACAGGGTGTGCAGGTGTGTTCAGGGCATCTCCACAAAGTGCTGGATGGTGCAGAAACAGAGCCAGAGCTGGGGCTGCAGAGGCAAGGGAAGACACTTCTCACTGTTAACCATTTACCGTTTTTCCTGCTCAGCTATGGAAGTAATGATCACTTTCTTGTACAAAGGCCAAACCCTGGCTTCCTTTCCATGGGATTCCCCAGGCAGGATCCCAGAGGACTACCTTGAACACCAGCTGTGTTTCTGACTCTGGCCAGTAGCTCATGGCTCTGGAGGCTTAGGCTTCAACATGGCTAAATAATTGGCAGCAAAAAGAAATCTCTTTGCCCAGTAGAAATATTTGAAGGCTTGCTTGGAGCATGTATTTTTTCTGCACTTAGAAGAAATCATGGCAAAATGCATCAGGAAGAGTGTTTAGGAGGGGATTCTCAGCAGAGGAGGTGAGAGATCACACTGACAAATTCCTTTTTTTTTTTTTTTCAGAGAGTCACAGGCTGCATTTATTTATTCTCTTTTACCACGAGAGGTCAAGCTATAGCCAAAGGAAGACCTCTCTGAAACTGGAATGCAAAATTGTTGAACTTCTGTTTTAAGAAGTACCATTATGTTTAATGACACAGACTCAAGAATGTTTCAAGTTATATGCCAGTAAAATACAAATATGTCCCTCTACTTACTTCCTAACGCCTGTGGAAGGCCGGAGCAGGGATATGAAACACTGCACCACCTCAAATAGTCACACACACATAGTCTGCACACATTCTCTTCAGCATTGTAATTTAAATACTCTTTTCCACATGGTAACTGAAAACCTTTAACCTTCTCTCTGAATCTAATTGGAGCCAAGCTTATTCTTGATTTCCTTTACTGACAGCAAAGCCATTAGATGGCAGTACATCCCAAATTATTTGTAGCCATGCCACAGTATTTTGGTGGTGCTACAATACACTTACCATCTGTTGATGGTGTCATTTGAACATCACAAACATTTAGCATGATTCATAGAAATCATTTGTCCAGATAACAGCAAACAGAATGTGAATGTTAAAAAAAAACCAAACAAAAACAAAAACAAAACAAACACAAAACAAAACAAAACAAAAAACTAACACAAACAAACAAAAAAAAACAACCAAAGAACCAAAAAAACCCAAACAAAACCCAAAACACATAATAAAGGATAAAGCAAAAAAGGATTTGATCAGAAGCGGGTTTATGATAGGAACTGTGCCCTTCAGTCTGCAAATGGAATGTAGGAAACATCCAAGCTTAAAAAAATCCCAACAAACAAAAATCCCACAGTAAAGCCAAACTAATACAGAATAGCGCACTTGTCAGAGATATTTACTAGTGTTGCCACAGAGTCTTTGAGAACCAATCTTATATCAGGACACCTATTGCATGAAGGAATTTTCTAGCACAGGATGAAGGGGCCAGAAAGCAGGAGCAAGTCCTGCCCCTCAGCTAGAGCCAGTCTCTGTGCGGACAGCATCCCAGCGCTGCTCCCATGGGAACCCTCAGGACCGCTGCCTTGCACACCTCTGTGCTTCAGGCACATTTCATCACCAGCTACACCAATGTAAATTATAAGGGTGTTCATTGCATTGCAGGGAGGAAACATTTGACCGGCAGATTTGTACCACAGTACATAATTCTGTGGGAGGTCACCACAAATGAAGCAGTCTGCCCTCTTAACCCACCCTTACAAAATGTACAGTGGTGTTCATCACATTGGATGTCCATAAAAATCCCCTAAGGAGTTACTAATCATAATAAAAATGTTCTCATCCTGCCAGGCTATGAAGTCACTGCTAAAGGTAGGTTTGGTTTAGGATACCCAGAATCCAGAAGAAAGAGACCCTTGGTCTGTTCCTGGTGCCACTGACTCTGAGGTCAATTGCAAAACTACTAATATCAGAGAAGGAAAGGACACGGGAGAGAGGACAGGGTCTTTCCCCAACTTTCCAACAGGATACACACAGACATTTCCTTGATGAGCCATTTTGTCCCTGAAAACTTAATTTCATCTGAAATTAATCCTAAATTTAAGCTAAATTTTACACTTCACAGTTAAGCCAGAAAATTCCTATGTACAGACATAAAAGAAAGATAATAAAAAAAAAAGTTATACTTTAGGTATCAATATTGAAAACACAAGCTACTGAAATTCACTGAGCTAGAGAAAGAATACTTCTCAGTGGGAGATTGGAGTCCTAGTTCTTGAAAACCTTATCCGTTCCTTTATTGAAAATGCCTTCCTTCACCCATATCCTAGATTCAGACTGAGCAGCTATTCACTTTTAAATCTTCTTATAGACTACCAATTGTTTATGATATCTCTACTTATATTAATCTGAAGCGAGACTGAAAAACCTCCTTATGGCAACTGACAAAGTGGTGTCTTATCAGTACAACCAGCCACCAGAAGTAGGACTTGACCCAAGTCATTGCTACTGTGTGAAGGCAAAATTTTTGGTACAATCTGTCCCTTTTGGTTCTTCCCCAGGTGTACAGTAGACAGGTGTGATTTCACACACATTAAAAAAAAAATCAGTTTGAATATTTCATTGGTATGCTAAATCATAAGGTCCATGTAGTTTATTATTGCATTAATTGCTATAAGAATATAGGGAGTGTTTGCATTTGAGATTATATCTAAAAACACATTAGCAAACAATGTATGACATGTATTAGGATCTCTATTATTGTAAAAGTATCACCCCTATAAAATACAGGAGGCATTTAATAATGTACTCCCTTGCTATTGCTTTAGTAAGGCTTTGGAAAGCCCATCTACTTGGTGTCATTCCAAAACTATGCCATACAGAAACACATTCATTCATGTAAGTTGGGACTTTATTGCTGTGTCCTTTTATCCAACTTTTCCTTGCCATTTTTAAATCACGAATCTCCGAGCAAAAGCTATGTGACAAGCATCTTGAAGTGCAATGCAAAGGCCAGTAAGTCTCCATCTTGAGCTGGCTTCTAGGGGTAGATGCACTGAAAGTCAGATTTCATAGAGACAAGGCATCTGCTTATTCTTTGATCTTTTCATTCTTGAAACTGTGCCTTATTTTAAACTTAACCTCATTAATTAACCTTGGAAGGGGTGAAAACTCTCAGGGGCTAAGCAAGAAGGCAGGGATTTGAGCAGAGACTGTGTCAGAGATCTGGACAAGATCTCGGCATGAAACAGAATTTATAAAAAGATAAATAGATTTTTAAAAATTTAAAAGGGTGAGGTTT
Source organism: Chloebia gouldiae (assembly GCA_003676055.1). Taxonomy (NCBI): domain Eukaryota; kingdom Metazoa; phylum Chordata; class Aves; order Passeriformes; family Passeridae; genus Chloebia; species Chloebia gouldiae. The sequence goes on along the minus strand of QUSF01000044.1, from coordinate 3,724,085 downwards.
GGAAAGAACAGCTGTTGAAAGGGATTTTCTGAATTCTGTGAAGCCTTTGAAATTCAATGCAATTTTTGTGACATTGTTTCTGGGCTGTAGAGAGATGAGAGTTCTCGTCTTGTTCAAGGAGAGCTGCAGTGCCTAGTGCCAGACAAGGAGGGGAACAGAACCCACTGCAATAGGCCCCTAAGAGATGCTGACAGCATTGCACCCAGCAGTTCCATGCTGAGTTTTGTCCTGCAGAAGGATTAGCTCCAGAGGAAGTTGAGAGGAATCATCCCAGCACTTGACTTTATGTTACACTCCCAGCCTGGCCAGGACAAAGGAGGGTTTTATACTGTATGCCCCGCTGCTGCTGAGTCACAGGGGTGATCTGCTGCCCCATGGGTGCTGTGTGCCAGGCAGGATACACAGGAACTGCACAGTACCAGACCAGCATGTAAAAAATTCAGTAAAGCAAACACTGAGAGATCAGCCTTATTTTTACATCTTAAGCCATCTCCAAACAAACAGCAATAGCAGGAAGCTAGGGGGATTTGCATTTCCTAGGTTCTCTCAGTTCTCTCCTCTCCTTCCAGCACAGTATTTTACATGTGGGGAAGACAGACCTTAACCCGTGTGCCAGGCCTGGGTGGAAAAGCAACATGAGTATGCATTTCCATAGCAGAGTCATGAAGCATCCAAATCAGCTGAAATGTCACTGGCCAGAAAGCTGGGAGCCCTGTGCACAGAAACTAAGAACCACCTTTTCTTTTTTCTCCCAAAGAGGAAAACACTTAATTCTGAGATTGCCCAGATTGGCTGAGCAATTTGTCACTCTGCCTGCAGCCCATGTAACCTTAAACCATTATTGTATCAGTGATAAACTCACCATACCATCACAGTTTCCTTGTAAGACCACCACCAAGAACCATATTCATGTTTGGGCTGGTGACAGCTGATGAAACAGGAAAAGCAGCAAAACTGCTTGTGGGAGAAATAATTGTTTTTCCTTTGCTGGGCAGCACAGCAGGTAGATCCTGCTTGCCCTCCTCCCGCTTGTTGCCCTGTACCACGTGTGCAGCTAACAGGAGCTGGAGGCCCCTGAGCAGCAGGAAAGCCCTGACATAGTCATGGAAACGTGGTGAGATGACTCTCATGGCTGGTGAGATACAGTAGGTGGCCACAAGCGCTTCAGAAGGGACAGGGGAGCAAGGACAGGCAGTGGGGTGGCTCTGTATTTCAGGGAGTGTTTTGGCTCTAGAGTACTCAATGATAGTGATGACAGGTAGGAATCAAAGGAAAGGCTAGCAAGGCAGATACGATGGTGGGGAGTTGTTATGGACCATCCACACAGGGTGAAAAGGAAGATGAACTATTCTAAGTGCCTGGCTGATGTTTCTCCATTGACAGCTCTCCTTCTTGTGGGAGGCTTGGACTTGCCAGATATCTGCTGGAAACTTACATAGAACAGGAGAGGGTCTAGGAACTTCCTGGAGAGCATGAAAGAGATCTTTGTAACACAGCTGGTAAGTGAGCCTACCTGGGGTGGTGACCCACTGGACCTTGAAGTTGGACATCAGGAGGAATTTCTTCACAGCAAGGGTTGTTAAATGTTGGAATGGGCTGTCCGGGGAGGTAGTGGAGTCACCATTCCTGGAGCATTCAAGAAACCACCGGATGAGGCAGTCAGTACCATGGTCTACTTGACAATGTCAGTCTAAGGTTGGGCTCAGTTATTTCGAAGGTCTGCTCTAAGGAATTCTGTGATTCTGAAAACTGCCTCCTTGTCACTCTTGCCCTCCAGGAACTGCACAATAAAATCCCAGGATGTCATTCCCATTTCCCAGCCCTGTGCAAGAGATGTAGCCAGTTGGCTCATTTTCTGAGCTTCTGATGGCAACTGCAGAGAGGAGGGAAGGCAGAGCATATGGTAAAAAAGCAAGGACAAGTTTCATACACTGCTCAGCCACAGCTTTGCCCTATGGCTCATGTCCAGCCACTCACCAAGGTCCAACTCTCTTCCAGAGAAAAGGCAGTGCTGAGACCCTCTGCAGAGCCTTGACATCTTGAAAATGCTGGTACAGGTAGGGAGGCCAAGGGATGCTTGAATTTGGAACATGCCCTGATCAAGTACTGCCAAGAATTCTTCTAAGGTCTTCTTGCTGGCAATTAAAGCTGTTAATTCACACAAAGGAGATACCTGTGGAAATATGGCATAAAACCCATCTTTTGTTGAAAGCAAATCTCCTGCCTAGCAAGGGTTTCCTTGGCAAAAGCAGATATTGTTGACATACAGGAAATTAAGCCAAGCTTGGATTTAAATGTTTTTTTCCCCTCATTTTTTTTTATAAGTAATAGTAATAATATTTTAAGTATATGCACTCATTTGGAAAGTTTTAAGCTTAACACGCACCACCCAGGACTCTGAGATATCTGTGTCTGGGTATTCAGGACTGAGTCAGGCCTTATGCACAGTGTTGACATGGATCCCTACTATATAATGCACCAAGAGCACTAAGAAGGGAAAGGGAATGATTTGTTTTAGTTGCTGGTGGGTTTATTCCTGAGCTTGCCTAGTGCTTTTGAAACAAGATGAATCTCGCAGACCCACTTGCTTTGAAGGCAACAGTGATTATGTGTTCCCTCACTTATTGCCAGGAAGCTTCTGAATAACAAACACATAGAAAGTATGCATGAAAAAGCAAATACAGCATTAAAAGCTATCAGTTTATTACTTGAGAATGGATAATAGGATATCCAGTCACAATAACATCCAATAAAAACATAAAGCTGAGGTCAAGATTTTTGGATCTCGGCTGTATTGGCATTTGTTCCTGCAAGGAAGAAGGGGAAAAAATTTTAAGTGAGGTTCCCACAGACCTTAAAAAGCAGAAACATCTGTTGCTGTTAATGAGCAGCTCGGATGCTGAGTTCAGCAGGAGAAAGTCCAGCAGCTAGGCCAGGTCTCTGCTTACCACCACATGCCTCTATGCTCAATGGGAAATTATCAGAGATAGTTTCAAGGGGCATATCAATAATCCAGAACAGCCCAAACTAGCATAAACAAATAAGAATTAATACCTTCTTCTTTCTCCCACCATCATGACTAGAAAATGTTACTGATGCCTTAAATGTGCAGTCTCAAGCACTGTTGTCAAGAGCTGTCCCCAGCTGATGAGTCGCTCCACATTGTGCATTTATTTCATTTTTTTAACAAACAAGTTTGAGCTGAAACACTGAGTAGAAATTCAGAAGAAGTGAGTCTTCTCCAGAATACAATCTTCTGTGGGGCTGGTGGAAATGGTAAGTTCTTATGGACTCAGTTTTTCTGCTGGAGAAATTAACCCCCATTTAATTGATTCATTATTTGCTCTTTCTAAAGAGATCTTCATTTCTTGGGTTTATTGTTTTCAGCTTACACAGTAAACAAATCTTCTAAAATTAGGTGACATGTATAGCATCAGAGATGCTATTTTGATAGTTTATTGATGCAAACTGTGCTCTATGAAACTCTTTAATCAGAACCTTCTTTCTAAGCAAAACCTTTTGGCAAAATGCTCTCAGCATTTGCCCAGCAAGTAGCATGGGTAAATATTCACAAAGACAACACTGCTTCTATTTGGAAAACACAAGACTGCATCAAGGCTGTAGAGACCATGAGTACTGAAGGAAAATGCTGATGACTTGGCATTTTGTACTGCCTAATCTCTTAAATATTGCATGTGGAAGCCTCACAGAAGTAAAGTCCTGTCAAAGGAAAGAACTTCTGTATGCCAGATTTCTATGTGAAAACAGATTCCCAAATACAGTGCCTTATTTTGTTTAACATTCTTATATAAAAAAACTTGCCAGTGCTGTGCACAGCTCAAAAGTGAAGGGAAATAAGGTCAAGACCTCTGGACTTGAAGGAGTGAATCTTGTCCCTGCTTTCTTCTCACTCATGTGCTGGCATTGACCTGGAGATCTGCCTCCTTGCAACTGCCAGCACAAAGAAACACTTGCCCAATTTCCAGGGAGAAGGGACTTATGAGACTGGAAGAAGAGGGGTTTAAAGGACCACAGTCTTTGGAGCAGAGATTTATTCCTTAATTTAGTTAGTGATGTTATGGAAATATACTGGGCTGTTAGCAGACAGATTTTTTGTTAACACATTGAAGGAATGAACTTAAAGATAAGAATATGATGATCTGCAGTTTAGATTTGTGCCATATAATTTGTGAGGATATAGGGTTAAAGACAAATGCGCCAAGAAATAGAGCTACCTGATATATAGTTTGGTAGTTAGACATGTATTTCTTCTGGCAACAATGACATTGTAAGAAAAAACCTTTTTCCTTCTTCACTCCCAAACCACCCCGCCTTGTTGTTGCTGTTTAAGAGCTCCTTGCATGAACACCAGGTCAAACACATCAGCATATGCAGCACCTGCTGTGGCAAAATACAGCATAGCTGAGCACATCAGATGCCAGAACTGAGAAGGCAACAAAAGGCAAGGGCTGGTTCAGCCATTGCTGCAGAAAACCCAAGTTTATAAAAATTGGCTGGGGCTTCATTTTCCAGAAAGTGACTTCTACATTATACTGAGTCTGAGATAATTCAAAGAAAACATGTCCTATGCCTGCCTACAGACCTGACCTTCTGACAGCATCATCTCTTGCAGTACCTTCCATCTTCACCTGGTCCAAGGATGAAGTCAGGATATTTTAATTTTTGCAGAACAGTTGCAAAGAGAGAAACTCCAAGAGAGCAGCCCACCTACACTCCTATGCTCAGCACTGTTTGACAACTCTTTGCACAGCTCTGTAAGCAAGTGAAGAATCACAGGCTCTGCCAAGTGGTCTGGAGGCACTTATGTTCACACATCTTGGGACTAGCACTCTCTGAAGTAGATTGACATGTTGATTTCTGAGCAGTTCCTTTCCTTTGGGAAACATATGATATTCACTTGCTCTAAACCGACTGGCTGGGCTAGTTTGGAGTGGGAAGAGAAAGAAGGATAAAAAGGAGGGTTACTTAAGCATCTGAATTACATCAGGGCTGTGTTACAGCCCACCAGTGTGCTGTTTTTACTGTAAGTTGGGGTTACAAATTGCATGCATGTCTAGCAGTACTGAGTTAGCAGTGTCCTGGGGGCACATCACCAGCTGGGCAAGGGAGGGGATTGTCCTGCTCTGCTCTGCACTGGGGCAGCCTCACCTCGAGTGCTGGGGCAGTTTTGGGTGCCACAATATTATAAAGGTATTAACCTGTAAGGCAGTTATATATACTGTAAGACAGTGTCCACAGGACGGCTATAAGCATGTTGAAGAGCCTAGAGGGGAAGCCATGTGAGGAGTGGCTGAGCTCATTTGGTCTGTTCAGCCAAGAGGAGACTGAGGGAGACTTCACTGTGGCCTTCAACATCCTCACAGGTGGAAGCAAAGGGGTAGACACAGATCTCTGTTCTGTGGTGACAGTGACAGGACCCAAGGGAATGGCCTCAGGTTGTGTCAGGGGAGGTTTAGGTTGGGTATCAGCAAAAGGTTTCTCCTCCAGGGGGTGGCTGGGCACTGGAACAGCCTTCCCAGGGAAGTGGTCAGGGTACCAGCCCAGCAGAGTTCAAGAAGTGTTTGGACAATGCTCTCAGGCCCATAGTGAAACCTTTGGGGTGTCCTGTGCAAGGCCAGGACAGTCCCAGAATTAACAACCTAAACGTCTTCTGACACAGCTTCATGTTGTAAATGTAACGTTTTCTTTACACATATGTGCCAATCCTGGAACAGAATTGACTAAGAAAGGGGAAGTCATTGCCTAGAGATCTCAGCAATATCAATGCAAGGTTCTCAGAGAACAACTCTCTTCTAGGAAAAACTTAAATCAGAGACTGAAGTGGAAGGCAAAATTCCCCCACCGTTTCCCCAACTCCCACTGCACCAGGGAGCCTTGCCTTGTCTAGAATTAGCAACACACAGAGTCAGAAGTCCTGGATAAGTTAAGACTCTTTACTTGATGTGATACAGATACACTAACAGTGGCCTCTTCTGCAATCTTCTGCAATCTCTTCTGCAATGTATTATCTTCTGTCCATTCCCTTTCTGTGCAGAATGGAGATGTGAAAGAGTAGGTACTTCCACCTTGTTCTTCACTACGTGGACAACAGAGACACTCATCCTTTACAGATGCAAATGAATTTTGCCAAACAAGAAGAAAATAACCCACAAAAACCAAAGACAAAATCAGACCAAAACAAAACAAAAAACCCCAAACAACTAAGAAGAAAATAACAAGGAAGAACAAGAAAAGTGACACTGTAACTGCTTATGAGTTGATCATATGAGGAACCATTGCAGTCAAACTGTTAAACTGAAGGCTGCAGATTAATCAGCTATAGATCTAAGGTATGAAACTTAAGGAACTTCCCAGAATGGTCTCCCTCAGTGCTTCCAACTTTCATCGTTTCTTACTCAGTTTATCAGATTTAGTGTTCTCAAAGTACCACCTCCCAAAGGCAAATGATCTGAAATGAGAAGAGCTGGATTAAATGCCCTAAGATTTCCATCTGTTTTAATTTCAGAGAGACACAAGATATTGTGATCTGAGCACTACCAGATGGGAACTCTCTCAAAAAAATGTTCTTTTTTTTTTTTATTGGTAGGAAATGCTGACTTGTTAAAATTTAAACCCATCACAAAACTCTTAACAGTTTTGACAAAAAGTTCTCAGATCCACATTAGAATCATTGGTCATCAGATAAAAGGGATTCCAGAAGCAAGTAATTTGGAAAAATTGCTTTGAGGCACACTTCTAGGGGTACAAGTTTACACAACCTGTAAGACCGAGACCCATCAGTAAGTTACTTGAATTCATCAAGGAAGAACTCTAGCCCATTCATCTTTCTGGGCCGGGGCTATTTTTCCATGTCAGGCTTTGGCCTGAGGCTAGCAGATAATGTTTATTTTTGAGCAATACCTAACACACTGGGGCTGTGACTGGAATTGACTGGAACTCAACAGAACAACAAAGTGATCATGGGCACTTTTGCACAACTAGTTTCACTTTAAAATAGCTCACTTCTCTCATTTCTCTCCTTGACTTCCTCTAAAATTCACCCACTGCCAAAATTTCTTATTTCTGACAAGTGTCAAAGTGTTTTCCAGGCAAACTTGTTGACACACCAGTTGTGTTCCATTTTGAATTCTTCTGGTTGTTTCAATATAGATGACTCCCACTTGATCTAGGCCTCTTTCTTTAGCTAATTTTTGCCTCGATGAAAATAGATATCCTGGCTTTCTCTGTCAGAACAAAGGTCACTGAAAAAGTGGGAGAGAAATTAAAAAAGAAAAGGAAAAAAAAGCACTTCACAGAAATGAGTCACCTTCCAACAGTTAATACATACAGCCTTGCCAAGCCAGAAAATGAGGAAAAGATTGGAGTACGGGTCAGAATACAGAAAAGGGATATTCCTTCCTCTTTTGGTGCTGTATTTTCTAACACCATTACGATTCAGTGGTGTAATAGTTGCTCGTTAGCAGAATCACTCAGAGCAATAGTCTTGCAGGAATGTGTTGAAAAATCATTCTTATAAGTTTTATAATTTGCCAGATACAAAGAGACATGTTTCTGCAGTAGAAAGTAGTGTCAAGCATTCCATTCTTGAACAGACTGTAATTATTATTTGTGTGATGTTTGGTATCACAGAGGTGGAAGTAGTAATTTTGGTGAAGAACTTCCCTTTTAAGTCCCAGCTTGCCAAAGTTCTCAACCAAAACCAGCACTACATATGAACACCACTAGGAGCACACACACTCCCACTATGATGCCAGCAGGAGCAGTCAGCATTTTTATAACTCTAGTGTCCAGACCACTTACAGGACACATGAAGTCTAGCATAAATTTAAATAGCATTAGCATCATTATCCTGTCAAATATTGCTTAGAAAACCCATGTAAAGCACATGATGTAATGACCAGGACATAGACTGAAATTTGAAATTTCGACAGGTGGTCAAATTGGCATCAAGAAAATAAGAATTACCTTTGTGCGTGTGTGTGTGTGTGTATGTTTGTGCACTGAAAGGATCAAGGCGCACACACACGCATACAAAGGTGGTTCTCAGGAGTTCATCATGTCTTAGTGTAGAGTTATGCCTTTTTGGCTAGCTGAAATAAGTAATAATGTCATATTTGGCTGAACAGTCACAAGAAAGCCTCAGAGAATAGCAAGAGCTGGTACAAAGGCATTGGCCAGATACAACCAGGAATACTTGGCTGTAGAAAGTCTTAGGAATCTTTGTGGAAGTGGAAAGAAGAGGGCCAAAAGTAAAATAGATATGCAGTCACAGTTTTATGAAATCAGTACAGAAAGTGTTCTTCTCCACCCCTAAAAAGGAATATTTTCTGCATAGTGGCATGCAGATCTCCAGAAGATCTTTATTCACTGAACAGACTTCAAGCACACAATACACTTATAGCTGCAACCCCACAGTCATACAAGCATTTTAAATCCACAGCACCTAGTATAAACCAGACTACTTAAAAATAAGCCATTACACCCCCGAGACAGTCAAAGGCACACAGCTGCTATGGGAGTGCTCTTGCAAGCAAGCAAGAGTGATCTCATTTCATTCTCATGAATTTGATTTTTACATGAAAATAGCTTTTGCACATATGCATTCAGAACTCCAAACAGTTTCATATTGATTTCTTGTTTTAAAAAAATTTATTCTGTACTCATATAGTAGAACAGCTACTGTGCTTTTTCAAGCTATTATAAAATCTTTCAGCATCAGCTATGTTTATCTGTAACATACGCTATGCAGCTTGTCACTGATAAATCAGACATTGGAATAAAACATTTTGCTCACATAAATGTGGCAATTACTGCCATGGAGATGGCAGACATTGTGAAGGAGACAGATGTCACTCATTAAACACACTTCCTTTTACAGAACTGCATTATTGCTTTTTATGCTGCAGACAAGTTTGGCAACATTTCTCAGTCAATGCAGTTTGCCCATGCACAAAAACTGGGAAAAATTTGTTATTGCATATTATCTCATTATGTAGATCTTTAACATCAGAACAAAAATAACCCCTAGGCTAGAACTGTTATTCCATATGGGAAAGATTTCTCAATACAACTCCACTAAAATTTTCCCTTCTCACTGTCCTGGCTTTGTACCTATTTGAGGCACTAAGCTTGATCCATGCCCTAGCTATGGAGCAGTCCCAAATGATGGAACCAAAACTAACTCTCTCCCCTTGAGTTTAAGAAAGGTGCAGAGATAATTTAAGAAGTTATATTATGAACAACTACTTTAACCTTGACCTAGCTGGACCAAGTCTCTCCAAGAACTCTCCATCTACAAATCAACATCAAAGTGCTCATCAGTGACTGTAAATCAATCTTATATATATCCTGACAGAAATTAATAGCACTGATATTTTAAAAGGCCCAACAATTACTGGAGGAGGGAATAGCAAAGTCTGGATTTGGCAGTGTAGAATTAATCCCTCCTACAGCTGCAGGTATATAATTTATCACCGTGAAAACGTGATGAGGAAATTATTTATTGCTATTGTTCTTCAGAGGTGCAAATTAGAAAAAAAGGATTAAATGACCCAACCAGTGCCACACAAAGACTCTTTGGCAGATTCAGTCTTTTCAGCCCATATGCAGGGCCATAAAATTATTTCAGGATAAGTAGCAACATTATCAAGACTCAAAACCTCTCACTGAGCTTTTGATAAACTTTTCATATCCGAAAAATTCTTAAGAATCTTGATTATTCTATGTAGAGTTGGTTTGCTTTTGCTGCTTCCAAGGTCTAAGATGCTACTTGTAGAAGGTGTTGAAGAGCAGAGATATTTAGCACAAAGGGAGTTATCTATAGGCATGGAACAGAAAAAAGTTACACCTTTTTACAGAAAAGCCACATTGCAGAGGGCTGAAAATGTTACATCATATAATGAAAAGACATCTCACTCTCCCCATCCATTGTTTTTTGTTTTCTTTTCTTTTCCTGTATGTTTTTCATGGTAATTCAGGTTTAAATCAGACACCACCCTTTTTGTTTACTTCTTAATTGGAAAACAAAATTATCAGAATTTTACAGTCATTCTTTTTTAATTACAAAGTGGTGAAAGGTCTTGTGGGAACTTTATGTCTCTGTCATCTCCAGTTCTCCCACTCAGGTTCAGATTCCCCACTGGGAGCAAGAGTACAGGACAGGGCATGTTCAAGGAGCACCCACGATATCTTAAAGGCAAAGGTTCACTTTCAGTCGCTCCTATCTATGAAATAGCAAAAATACCTTTGCATGTTATGCAAAATAAGCCATGGGTTTGGCCACGTGTGTCTGCAACACATCTCACTAAGACAACATCCATTAAAATAATTCAGATGAAAATTTAGAATATCCATCAGGTGGATGAGAAAATTACCAGTGTCTGTCTCTCAGTGAGAAACTTCAAACTTTTTGCAGTGAAGTTCTCCCTGTCTTTCTGAAGCCTGGATGATTTGTCACCACGTCCTGGCACACAGGAAGCAGCTTACATGACGGCTTCCACAGCTCTCCCTTTCACTTATGAGCAGACACATCTGTAAGCTGCTGGTTAACTAAGAGGTCAGTGCCTCTGCGTTCCAGATGTACATTTAGAAACACAGCTCGACCTGCCAGCCCAGGCTCTGTAAGTGTCTGATACAGAGGCTTTTGGAAACTGTTCACTGTGCTTGTGAAAGTATGAGAAGACAGTGTGGGAACTACTCAGAAACTCAGATTTATTACAACTTGATATCCCCCAGTCAGAGAGTATCCTCTAGAAAACACACATGTTCCCCTCTTGCATTCACTAAGGCCTCCTACATGAGTAGAAATTAAGGCAGAGCATCCCAATCTGCTTTCTAATGAAGCCACAATCATTTTGTGTTACCACAAATGTATCCTATAATTAAATTCCCTGTCATAATTTCTTGAAAAGATGATAGCAACACCAAGAAAAAAACATGGGTCAATAAATTCCAAACATTTATTCACAAACCACAAGAACATCTTTCTTTCTTTCTGGGACACAAGCTCTGATGTAGTCTAAGAATATCCTCTAGAAACCACATTCTTTCTTGTCCTCACCAACAACCCTCTACAGAAGTAGAAAAAGGAATATAAGACACAAATGAACAACACGTAAAAAAAAAAATAAAAAAGGAAAAGAAGACCATAACAGTCATTCCTATCATCCATCTACTAGTTCAATGAATGACCCAAGATCAACCTCCTGAAATATCCACACAACAGCACACAAAATGTTCTCCCTGCAAAAATGTGCTTGAAATGAAAACATGTGGTAGAAGAGTCATTAAACCTGAATAAACTGACCCAGAGTTCAATAAACAAGCTTTAAGACGTTGGTGATAAGAAGTGAAAACATCCAGTACAAACATGAATATCCCTGCACAGCAAAATTGAGCTACATGTACACAGCTCCACAGCACTCAGAAACACAGCAACAAGTCTTCCAAATATTTGCTGTTTATTCCCACTTATCTCATGTTCAGGTACAATGCATTTATGTCATAGGGGTAGTCTGTCGCATACAATTAGTATTTGGCATGTTTCTGATTATACAAAGACTTTGATTACAGACCTACACTGCTGCACTCTACTCAAGGTCTCTCATTAACACCTCTTAGTATTAATCAGTGCTGAACATCCTTAAGTAGAGCCCAAATCCAGTGCATTTCCAATATTTATCTCCTGGGAGATATAAAAGTTTTCACAGCAGCTGCATTCTAGTAGGTCTAACAGTTGAGATCATACAGCAGTGTCCAGACTTCAGGCTCTGAATGGACCCAGCCCCAGAGAGGCACCACGACACAGGAACACAAAGCAGAGATTAATGGCAGAGCTAAGACAGAACATTTCCAGGGAGACCTGGGTGCTGGGGGTCCCCATTAAGCCTTCTGGTTATACATTTTTAACCCCCTTCTGTTTTTCCTTTGTCATACAGACATATAATTTACAGAGTTATTTTCCTTTATTTCCGAGTGGGAAATAGGTCCTGAAGGATGAGCCAGGCAAGGCTTCAAGAATAAGGGACCTTTCTGCTCCAAAACACATGCATGAGTTGAACAACACAGCAGGTATTTACACCTGCTGCCATTGATCTGCAACCACAAAAATTAGATGTGAGTGGTGTCTTGCATAGCTCAGCCCACTCCCAAGCAATATTTTCCATTCATTTAAAAAATTGAAGTAATTCATTAAGGCTGATAGTCACAGGGAAAGAGGAGAAACATCAGTTCAGATGCCCCTTTGCAGGTTTTCATAGTGGGGCTGCAGCTGTGACTGGGAAATGGGTGCAGAATGCCATGCCCTATACCTCAGATGGTCACTGCTGCATGCCATGGCCAGAGAACAATGGTTTTACAGTTTGGCTGTCTTGATGCTTCCTCAAATTAGTTGATATGGCAACTTCCCATGAGCCAAGGCTGTGCAATTGAACTTCATCCTGTTGTACAAAGTGAACCCTGAGGGACCCCTCTAGGGCTGAATTTGAAATCTCTTGTTTATATCAATCTCAATCTCCCCAGAGTGACTAGGGACAATTTCAGCCCCAAAGGACAGAATCCAGTACACAGTAAGTGTCTCTTAGGCTGCACCACACCATTAAGACATTTTGAGAAGCAGAAGCTGGACGTGGACCTCTTCACTGACATGATGCGATGATTGTCATGGGAAGACAGACTCACAGGGAGATGTCATGGAACAACATCTTTTCCCGCAGGACCACCCGTTCCCTAATCCACCTCCACAGCACCTAGATACTATTCCTGTGTTAGTCTAAATGTCATTTGTCTGGGTTTGACTAGCACAATATCCCATCAACATATACCTTTCCAGAGACCAAGACAGAGACAAACACCATCTTAGGAGGGTTTCTGTTACATCTGTTACACAACCCCCACACTAAGGGTCTCCACACTCTCCCACTGCTTTTCCCTTTACTTCTGAGGATCTTTAATGCTTCTACTTCCTGATTTATGTCTAACTCAAGCAGCTGCTCTGCGGCTGACTCCTGGCAGAACACATGATGGGCTGCGTGCCCTGCGGAGCCCAGCCCAATATCAACTGCACCCCTCTCCAGTCTCGGTTCCTGTCTGATACCTCACAAGGTGAAGTCCTGTAACTTGCTTCACGTTTTTTTCTTCCTTCTCCTCCCTCCAGGTGCATATTTTGTGTTGCGTTTTATTGCTTTCCCGGACTCTACCCACCAGCACCAGTTGTCCTATACATTAAGAAAGCCCAGGAGTACTGCATTTCCTGCAAAAAACAGAGAGCCCTTAGGTCTCCCCCTGCTCCCCAGCTGATCAACAATAACCCTGAAGAGATCGGGACGCACTTTCTTCTCTTCTTTCTTGCAGTAACAGCACCACCTTTTGGTTCCCGGCGCAATGCTGTCATTTCACGTCAGCAGCACAGCGATGCCTCTGCAGAATGCTGACCTATCCCCCCCAAAAAAACCTTGTGTGCCTTAACTGTTCTCATATTTCATCTGTAGTGACCATTGCTGGGGAAGGAAGGATCCCACAAACCACTGGAGTGAGAAGTCATCCCCTCATCCAACCACACCCCACCTGAGTGCTTCTCCTAATTCAATGGCTTCCAGATAAGATAACTGGTTAGCCGGGAATTCAATCTCCACCCAGCTCTGATCTCAACAAAGCAGGTAGTAAGACGGCTCACAGCACACAGACCTTTTCAACTCTGAGCATCGATAAACCCACCAATCCTTTCCCCTTCCCAAACTGGCCTCCAAACATGAAGTACTCAAAAGCAAAGGAACAGTGCTTATAAACACATCTCTTGGAAAAAAATCAAGACATAGTGGCCTGTCTGGGGCTGGTGGTGCACCTTGGAGAGGAATAAATACTGGGGAGTTTTCAGGGAGGCAAGGCAGTATGCACTAGAAGAGAAATGACAACACATAAGTATTTAAAGTAAAGGCTCAAATTCAATGTTCATTCAATGTTCATTGAAGAAGGGCCTGAAACCCTGGGTGTTCACTTCTTTTAGTGGTGACATCAGTCTTACAACACAAAAACTGCCATGGCTTGAAATAACTGCTCTAACACTGTCTTCAGTCACCCACCAAATTCCCCTTTCCCTTCCATCACTGATAAATCAATCTGACTTTATTGATTCCCACCAGCTTGGCTCTGATCCTCCTGTTTGCCTTCAGGGCTAGCAACAGCAGCAGAGGTGAGGCTCTCCTCATCGGGGTAAAGCAGAACAGATGCACCTCTTTAACAGTGTAACCTCAAACCAATTCCAGAAAGGAAAGTGTTTTGCTCAGAATTCAACAGAATCTGCTTTATTTCAGGGATTAACCTTTCCTTTACACTCTCTTGTAAATCTCATTTGGGAATGCCTGTGACACCAGAACTTCTTAAAGATCAATAAATAAATGCACCTGCAGCTGTCTGATGATGCAAAACAGGTTACTGCTGTCCCTGAACTCTGAGATGAAAAACAGTTTTGGTTGACTCAAAAACAATATAGGTTGACTCATGTTTTCTTGGACTATGACTGTGTGTCTTGGTCTCTGCAGTGGTAGAAAGGGAAGTAGTCAGGCTTAAAGATATACTCACAACTATTTACATTCTAATTTATGTGTTCCAGTATCTGTGAATTATGTTTAGTATTTTAAATCAAATTAATATTCATTTGCAAGACTTTTCAAAATCAAAGCATGACTATCCAGTAACTTTCCTTAACTATTTCTCATTCACCTATTAATGATTCTAATATGCATTATTTTGTTTTACTTTTTTCTTATTAAGCTGATGATCCTGATTTCACAGGAGTAACATTAGAGATAAAGCATAAGGGAATGCAGACACCGTCATAAACTTGATATGTATATTGCCTGAGCTCAAATGCTAACAGTTCCAACAAAACTGGTATAAAAGTAGATAAAATGTCTTGTACACTTTTATCATTCCCAGTTCATCTGTTCCAATGCATCTCTCAGTGGTTTTTTAGAGTCATAGTCTGGCTAATCAACAGCCATCGCTGGAATGAAAACTTGGTTAAAATAAGTATGCTAGTCTTTTTGTGAGTGTATCTAATCTGAATCAATTGAAAAATAAATATTCAAAGACTGGAACAATGTTTGTCAAAACAATCTAGATGGCTGCAACATAGGAATGAAATAGCAAAGAGTTCAGATATATACAATAAAGTTAGCACAGTTTTTTTCATGGTCTCTCCCACCTTCATAGACATACCTGGACAGGAAATTTCTAAATATCCTGCACTGATAAACTGCAGCTCCTAAAGGAAAAAACAGAGCTTTTGAAAAAGCAATTGCTAATTCTTCTGAAAAGTTTTCCTTTTGATTCACTTACACCCTGATCCCAAACTCCTTGTGTTTATAGAAAGAGTCACATTAGCTACTTTAGGCTTCCATACGGATGCAAGTCCTGCTTTTCTAGTGGGGCTGCTATTAAAAAAAGGGAAGAAAAGAAATTTGTCTTTTATTTAGGTGACAGAATTTGTGGTATTTAGATGATTTTGAGATTGTAGAAAGTTTCTGGTTTTGAGTCTTGCAATTAAAGAATAAGTTGTAAATTTTTTGTGTTGGTTTTTAAGGTTGTTTATTTTTGCTTATTTATAACATGTCCTGTTGTCTTGTAGGTTTGTTTTGTAGGGCAGCGTATGGGGTTCTGCCCCTCAGTGGGATGTTATAAACATTATATAATAGAAACTGCGTGTGTTATATTTATAATAATGTGCTAATATCTATCACTTACATTGAACAGTGCATTTTAGCTTAAACCAATAGAAAAATGTTAACACTACAGTGAAACATGAAGGGCATGAAGAAGAAGAATAAAAAGGACAAGACACACCTTATTTTTTTCTATCTTGTCTTCTTTGAACCCCTTATCTAGAATTCTAAAATTTTACTTTTATAATCATGCTACACTTAATTATTACTTATATCAAATACTTAGATCTTGTAATTCATCCTGTAAGATTGAAAATTCTTTTTCATGGACAGAGGTCAGAGACAGAGGCTCTTGGGGCTTGGTACAGGGGGGTTCCTGACTCCATTGCCAGGGTCCCAGACCTTCCAGGGCAGCCAGAGGGATGCCCTGGATTACAACATTTAGGCACCTGATAAAGGATTTGAGTCTTGATCATAGAATCACAGAATGGTTAAAAGGGACCTCAAAGATATCTGGTTCCAACCCCACTGCTATGGACAGGGACAACTTTCAGCAGACCAGGTTGCTCAGAGGCCCATCCAGTCTGCCCCCAGGGATGGAGCATCCACAGCTTCTCTGACAAACATAATCTGTGTTGGACTTCAGACCAGCTGGTCTTGTTCTGTAGCAGGGGAAGTTCTCAGTAATTTTTAATGTTATTACAGTACAACCTGAAAGTACCTGCAAAATACACCTGAATGTATTTTGCACACAAACCCAACAGGATCTGAAGATTTTTCTGCTGATAGCTTGTTTTTGCCAGCAACCAGCAGCTTGACAACCTCTTGTGCTGACTGACCTCCTGGTTGCTCCAGCTGGAGCTGGCAGAGATCATCCAACACCAAAGCAGTCTAATGTATTTTGTTATCTTACCTTAATGAACAGAGTTAACTTAGAGCAGCTCTGAAATACCAATTGTTCCAATTCATCCACAGCAGAAGTGAGGCTAATAAGCCAATTCACTTTCCTGGAGGTACCTTTGATAAGACGACTGGCACACAGTCATCAGTAGCCTGCAGTGGGAAATATGATGTGATCATGAGAAGGGAGAGCCATCGCTGAAGGAAAACAGAAAACCAGCAAGGCTAGCAAGGAAACTAGAAAAAAAAAAGTTAATATATAGGCTAACTATCCATTAAAGCAAACAAATCCCCTAGCAATAAGTGCAAATTTACATAGTTCTTTAATTTTATATCACTCTGTTGTTTAAGCAGTGGGAAGAAAATTAAGATCTTCCCATAAGATTACTGAGTTACTGTGAATGCTGGCAGTCATCTCTCTGACCCCTGCCTTGCATGACCTATGCTGGTGAAGCTGCTGCAGGCTTGGACACCACCAGCAGAAATAGAGCAAATAAATAAAAGCCAGGCCCATTCTGACACAAGAGCTCTTGTAATTTTTATTAATTGAGATCCCCCCCCTTGATTACCCTGAAAATGCCATCCAAATCCTCCTGTCTCAGACCAGCTCATACACACAGCAGAAGGAGCCAAGCTACTAGAAGATGTCTCACGGCTGAGAAATGGTGTATCCCATGGTCATCTCACTGACCTAAACCTTCAGTTATTCACTATAGAAGTTCCAGTGTGGTGAGGTCCTCACTTCCAACCCAACCACCCTTTGAATATACAGCTGATAATCAGCATTGCATACTCAGTGCTTCTGACTGCATCTCTCTGATTCTTCCCTTTTTTCAGCCATTGTTTTATTTTTAGGATTTTTAATTTTTCAGATTTTCTTTTTAAGGAATTTTTCCTTTCAGCATGTTTCATTCTATGTGTTGTATATAAATCCCAGTACTTTAAGGCACTGCAGCAACATTAAACATTTTCCTTTCTGTGGTCACTAATCGAGCTCCAGATTCCCTTCATCTGGCAGCAAGCCACAGAATTCTCCTGTGAACCTGTTCTCATGTGGTGCTGACCTTGACCCTATTCTAGCCCTGGTCACACCTCTCAGAGATGGGAATATCATGTCATAAACCCACAATCACTGGTACTCACGGGGCAGGATGATTTGTGGAACAGCCTTTTTACCACTACACTGTGTTACAAGAAACTGCTGGATAATCCTGCAGCACTGAAAAGCAATGACATGGCAGATTTAATTCAAAGACAGGCAACTATAAAGGAGTAGACATAGAGTGTGAGAGGGGAAAGAATCCCCTCAGAAAAAATTCAGCATCTCTCTCAGATGGCCAAACCAGTTCCCCAGACAATTGTCCCTTCTTTGACCCTACACAGTATTTTCTAGAAAAGACAAGTTCCCTTAAATAGTGAATATGCCTTCAGTTTCAGCCTAAGAGCCCCATGAGAACTATGAAAACACAGAAGGTATAACCCTTTTCTGTCAGCACCCTCTCTAAACACCAGCAAATCCACCACTCTTCAGTAGGTGAGCAGTCATTCCTATCTGAGCCTGGCTGAACGTCTCCACCAGGAGTCAGCTATGAAGACCAAAAAGAGGCTGTAAACCCAGCAAATCAATTTGAAGAGCCACATGCTGTATTAAAGGCATCTTGCACACCCTGCATAGCCCAAGTGGTGTTGGCCTTGACATTCCTGTATAAGGACCTCCAGCCCAAAAGCCACCTACAGCAGGATAGCACCTTTGTGCCTTGTTAGTTTAGGCCCCAGAACCAACATCTGTCAGGATAAAAAATTAACATTTATGTGCCCTATGTCAGATCAAGTTGTTTCTGTATCAAAAGAGTTGGGGATGATGGATTTTTGCTAGTATAGTATAAACATCCTGCCTTTTCCACCTCCACCTCTTAAATTTTAATCCACAAAGGATAACAGAATCACAGAATTTTGGACAAGTGTGAAAGGAAACTTTAAAGGTTATGAGCAGAAACTTTAAAGGTTATGAACCATCTTCAATTCCATGACGTGGGACAGAGCCCCATCCTGACCTTGGATGTTTCCAGGGATGGGCATTTTCCAACTCTCTGGGTGACTTATTCTATCTAGTGTTTCACTACCCTCATTAGAAAACTTTTCCTCCTTTTAATAATCTGAATCTACTCTCTTTTAGTTTAAAACCATTACCCCTTGTTCTACTACAACAGGTCACGATAAAAAAATCTGTTCCTGTCTTTTTTATTAAATATTAATAATTGAAAGGCCGCAATAAGTTCTCCCTAGAGACTTCTCCTTCCCAGGACGAAAAATCCCAACTCTTCCAGTCACAGCAGATATGCTCCCTCCCTCTGATCATCTTGGCAGCATCCTCTGGGCTCACTCCAGCAGGTCCCTGTCCCTCTGTGCTGGGAGCCCAGGGCTGGGTGCAGCGCCCCAGGTGGGTCTCAGCAGAGCAGAGCAGAGGGGCAGAATCCCCTCCCTCCCCTGCTGCCCACGGGGCTCTGGATGCAGCCCAGGACACGTTTGGCTCTCTGGGCTGTGAGTGCCATGGCCGGGCCATGTGCAGCCTCTCACCCACAGCACCCCCAAGCCCTTCTGGGCAGGGCTGCTCTGGGTCTGTTCATGCCCAGCCTGGGGTGGTATGAGGGGTTGTCCCAGCCCAGGTGCAGCACCAGCACTTGGCCTTCAAACTCATGATTTTTCTCATGGTCCTCTCCTCAAGCTTGTCTGGATCCCTCTGGATGGCATCCCGTCCTTCTAGTGTGGCAAACACATCACTCAGTTTGGTGTCATCTGCAAACTTGGTGAGGATGCACTTGATCTCACTGACTCTGTCATTGATGAATAGTCCTGGTCCCAGTACAGACCCCTAAGGGTGATGAGCAATGAGGGACCACCTGTCACTGACCTCCATCTGAATATTAAGCCATTGACCAAAACATTCTAGATGCAATCATCCAGCCAATTTCTTATCCAGCAAATAGTCCATCCTTCAAATCCATGTCTCTCAAATTTAAAAACAAGGATGTTGTCGGGGACCATGTCAAAGGCTTCACAGAAGTCCAAACAAATGAAATCTGCAACCCTCCCTTTGCTCACTGATGTGGTCACTCTGTTGTAGAAGGCCACTGGGTTGGTCAAGCCAGACTTGCCCTTGTTGAGGCCTTGCTGGTTGTTTCAAATTACATCTTTGTGCTTCTGCCTCAGTAGAGCTTCTAGGAGGATCTGTTCCATGGTATTCCCAGGCACAGAGGTGAGCCTGACTGAGTCGTAGTTACTAAGTTGCTCCTTTCTACCCTTTTTAAAATGCTTGCTGTAAGGCTGTAATAAGGAATTTTAAACAGTAAGGAGTTTTAATAATTCTTCAGCTATAAAACACAATTCAAGTACTAAACAATGCGGTCTTGATGCATCAGGGAAGAAACCACAGGACTGCCACAATTTATGGTCAAGGGAACTGAATCACAGAAACAGTGCAACATTTTCCTGAGAAATGTTAGTCTTGCCCTTAGATGTCCTGAGTTTGAACTCATTTTGCTATAAATACAACAACAATGTCCCACAGTCCTATTAGAGGACAGAAGTACTTGGGCTCTCAAGTCCTCAAAATAGCACAGTCTTTGCAGACATTTATGCCTTAAAAGATTTTTTTTCAGATTTGTGCATCTGTTGTAGGTGATACCCAAATGTGTCCAGTAGGTGTCATTCCTGTCTACTCTTGCTTGCTTTACTAAAGGTTAATGGCAGTAAGAGGTATGATTGCTTTCAGGTTTCGGAGAGAAAACTATGGCATGTGCAGAAATTATGTGTTTGACCTCCAGGCTGAAGAATGTTCAGAATCTGTTTGATGCCCAATTATTTCTGGATTGCACTAAAACCTGGACAGGCAGGTCCAGATTTTGCCTGAAGTCCAGTTCTGCAGGCTTCAGCATTCTAAAATAACTATAACCCTGTCCTTTCCATATATCTTCAGCCATGGTAAGCCGCAGCAAACCCTCTTGGTACCTTTCCCTGCACTGCTGGGATATGAGATACAAAGACAAGAGATACAGAGATACCAGAGATACACAGGCACTTCTGGTAAAATGTCTTACCTCTTTCCCTTGCTACAAACAAAACCATAAAGCACTGAAAGATAAACTTCTGCACAGAGAAGTTAGGCCATGGCTGCCAGGATTAGAGTGAACCAGCCAAAAATGGCTTCCTGTCTGTCAGATATGTCATTTCTGTATTGCACAAACATCTAGAACAGGACATCAAGCACCAACGTCTATCATCACCGAGCATCAGGTCAACAACCTTGACATGCAAAATCTGGCATGGCTCACTGTGGGCAAGCATAAGACATTTTATTAATTTCATAAAATTTTTTGTATCTTCTATTAATTATTCCCTTTGTCCCCATTCAGGAAACTTCCATCCCACAGGGCAGCGAGTTAAGGAAACATATGGTTTAGAGCCAAGTCTGGCACTGGCTGCCATTGAAACCTTCTAGACTGGGAGTCTCAGCACTGGTTGGAGATGCTGGAGTTCCAGCCAGACATGATCTACCTTTGGCCTTTTGGCTGGCACGAAGGTAAGGGACACAGCAGCCATTGCTGTTCCCTGATCCCAAGGCAGAACACACACAGACATGTGGGAATCAACACCCATGTGCAGGAGAACTCCTTGCTGCCTCCCGTGAGGCTTGCAGATGGCATGAAACCCAGGCTGATTAAATCGGCAGCAGCCACACAGCTGCAGCTGTGTGGGGCCAGGAGAGCTGAACCCATCTGCTTCTTGTGGGCAGCTGGGGCCAGAGGGACTTGGCTTGGTTGCACCAGGGACTGTGCCAACACACAGGTGCCAGGCATGTTCCTCCTCTCAGTCACTGGACTGCTTGAAACACCACATCTGTGAAAACTTCACCTTGATGCTGTGAATGACTACAGTGAAGGCAAATGACCCCCCTAAAAAAAATCATTTTGCATCTACTGTCCTTTTTGGTTGAAGTCAGAAAATTCATCCCTAAGTGAGATGAAAACTACAACCATACATCTGAAGTTTCCAATCAGGCACCTTCCTGATGTTGAAGCAGAACTTGCAGCAGTGTTGCTATTATGCAAGATGAAACCAGTTGTCTCCAGCTCCCCACAACTGTCTCCAGCTTCTCTACAAAGATACAGCATCAAAAGCAAAAATTTCATTTGTTATTCTCCAATAATCCAAATTATTTCTCTTACTAAAGAATGTCTTACTAAAATTAGTGCCCTCTTCTATGAACACACACTAGCCATGAGCCATCATTTTAGGCTAGACAACAGGGAAGCAGCCAGAAAATGTAATTTTGATAGACTTTTCTCTGGTCAGGAAGTATGCCTAAATACAAATTCTACTCTAAAATAAGTTTTTCAAATTCAAACAATTAAAGGCTGCTGTTGCTCCATTTCTCTCTTGCAGAGATACCATGCAGCTGTTTCCAAACTGCTGACTGGAATTTTTGTTTGCATGTCTAATAACGGGGTGTTGTGCCTGCCTCCAAACTGAAGGAATTTGTGCTGCAGTGTGAGTTTTAAAAATATAATAGTAAATTATCAATCAGAAAATACTTTTGTGAAGGGGCAAGCGGAATCTGAAGACCTCACACAGTCACACTGGAACTCAGTTTTCCAAGGTGGGATCCAGCCCCTCAAGTCATGTTGCCCAGACTCCAAGAAAGGTGCTAAGCTTCTGAAGGAACCTGCTGCTTTCTCATAACTGGCTTGGAGCCCCTTCTTCAGAGCACGTTTTTTTCTCAGTAGCTGCCATTAAGTAAAACCTGAGTTCTGAGACAGGCAAAACTCACCTACAGTTGATCATTGCTTTTTCAACCCACCAGCAATGATAAAGCAAGGTAAAAGACATCTGGAGATGTCCGAGAAAAGGACAGTCCTTCTTTTCAGCAGCTCATTCAGTCACATAAATTCCTGACAGCAAACACCTTCTTAATCAGACTACAGTGATCTTTGATTACAGCACACAGTAACTATGGAAAGGAACTGCTCAGAAAACTGCTCAGCCCACTGTACCCAGAGGGATCTGTTACTGTAGCTGGTCAGAGAAAACAGATTTATCACCAGTCAGACAGGGCTGTACTACAAGGTGAAGAAAACCTTGGACATCAGCAACCATTTAATTCAATAAGATACCTACTATGGAAAGTCTTCAAGGTGAGGGCTGAGGTTTTTCACAAAGTTATAAATAGAAAAGATTAATGTGCTGGGCTTTGGGGACCTTTCAATGTATGTATTTACAGAAGCATGACATAACCAGTGTGACCCATTTTACTGTTGTTTAAAGCTTTTCAGGATTAAGCCTTTCAAACAGAAAGTAATGTCTGAAAGGCTCGTCACATAGTCAAGAATTTCAATATTTATTTTCACCCAGACTTGAAAGAGTGTGCTTTTTTTGTTAGTTTTGAATCAGTAACTTAGGGTTTGGTTTGTAAAATGAGGGCAACTGGATACACAACTCAAGCAAAGCTGGAAAATGGATATGAATTTTACCGTGCTGAGGGCTGCTTCAGGGAATGACTCATAGCTCTGCTGGGTGACTTCTGGCTGGCAGTGATGTGCCCACTCATGCGGAATAATAAATTAACCCCCTGCTGAAATGATGCAATACCTGCTTTCTAGGTTTTACAGTCTCCATCTGAATTATCTCCTGCAAAGCCTGCATTTTGACAGGATTTTTGTAATGCTTGGATTTTTGTTTCCATTATTTTTCCTTTCTGCAGAACAGGTCTGTATTTCCTCTCCAAGAACACAGAACAGCCCTTTCCTAGGAGCTAGCCTGGGAAAATCTTTGGTGACAACTTCCTGCTGTTGCACTGAGCTCTGTGCATCTCCTACAGGTTTTGCTTCACCAGCTGTTAGAGAATAATAGACCATTCAGGTTTTCATGTTTCTGTTACTGCTTCCATGGGCATTGACCACAACACGTGTAAACACTTCTATCCTTTACCTTTTTAGCCCACATTTTTATCCTTTATCATCTCTTGTACTTTTCCCTTTCACTCATTGTTTTTTTCTCCTTCATCCCGAAGCAGCCTGAAAGGTTCTGGGAGCTTCTAAACTTCCACAGCCACCACCCTACCCTACCTGCACCCTTCCTCATGGCATCTTTCTCTCTTAAGTGCCCAGGAAACCTATGCAGGCAGCATAACAATGGAGGTGCTACATGGCATATTCACGGGTTTCTCAGGATTGAACTGAAAAACATCCTCAGTAAGCACCCATTAGCCATCACTTTTGAGGGGTGAAAAGGCATTTTAAGGGACTATGCTCAAGTTAAATAGAGACCACTTGTCTCGCTTCCTCCATCTGGAAACTATATAAAGGTGTCTAAACAAAGGCTATTTGGAAACTTGTTGCAACAACATCTCTGCATCAGCATTTGTGTATGCAAAATCTGCTCATGTTCCTCTGAAAATCAAGCTGCTTTCTGCCTCTTGTTAATTTCCCTTTTTAAAAAATAAATTATTCTCTGTAATTATTATGAAACTTCCATGCAGAGGCCAAAACACAGAATTTTAAAGCCTTTCTCAAAGTGCTCCTTACTTACAGTGCCTTTGCTGCCCTGTTGAACAGGTTGTTCACAGTCATGAGGGTATCTTCCTCAAACATGGGGTCAAATATGGACCATGAATCATTTCAGGTCCTCTTTGAGTAAACCTGAATATCAGGCTTTTCAGGCCACTTCAGTGAGCAAATAAATGAAATTTTGCCAAAAGCTGTCATCTGCAGCTCCCCCATCCTGGGGCACAGTACAAACATTTTTTGCAGATATCTGAGCAGTCCTACAATGCAAAATGATGAGGTTTTAAAAGGTAGTATACAAATATGTCATCTCCCAAAAGCAGAAAACAAAGAGAAAGGGAAAAAAAAAAAAGAAAAAAAAGTAAGGAAGGGAGAAAGAAGGAGGAAAAAAATGAAGAACAGAAGAAATCAAACTGGCTGTGTAATGAAGTCTATTGGCTGGGAGCTCATGAAACTGCAACACAGAGAGTTGCAACACCACTGAGAGTTCCTGTGATTATTTCAGTTTCCTGCAGCGGGTGGCAGAAGCCACTGCAGAGGGGAATCCACTTTTCTGAGTAAGCAAAAATGTTTATCACACCACCCCTCTGGGCACACACAAATATACACACAGAGGGGCGGGATCTTTCAGTGCAACTTTACTCCAGTGCCTGTTATCCTAGAAATTTGGATGGGGATTCGAGGAATATGCAAGTCAGATGTTGCAAGAAGGCCAAATTACTATGGCCATGCAGGTGACCCACTGGAGCAGCTCTTTGAGGATACACAGCAATATTTTAAGACCAGGGGAGAGCACTGGGGGAAGGATAGCAATCAACTGATGCAAGTGTTAAACTGGGTAATTGGGTTTGTTATACTGAGGCAACAAAGGAGAAGATGATTTTTCCCATCCCCTGCTCATGCATTCTTGTCACAATGCCATGAGCCTGGCTCAGTTACCAGCTCTGTGGGCCAAAGATAAGAACTTAGAGAAGGGGAACAATTATTTATCTGATGATTATGTCCTTCCCTGGGATGGCCTCTCCTTCAATTTTTTTCTTCTGCACCAATGACTTAGGGAAAAACAAAACCAACAACAACAACAACAACAACAATAACAACAACAAAACAACAACAAAAAACCCTCCCATATCTATTTTGAAAAATAAATGACAAAAAAAATAAAGGAAAGAGAAAATATTACCTGTTGGGGATTTCCACTGAGTGGATGTGGTTAGGCTAAAGCTCCATGACACAATGGAGAGTAGAATGTATCAACATTAAACAAAGACTAAACTCCCAGCAATCTACCAATTTAGTAATGAGGAATGAGCAGAGCTTCTGACCCCACACAACAAGAAGTTGCTACTCCTCTGGTGCCTGTAGGAGGGAGAGAGGCAAATATAATGATTCCCATAAGGAGTCCTTGGACGCCTTTTCTTCTTTCCTTTTTTCCCCCCAGGTTTTACATTTTAAGACTCTCTGAGAACATGAGTTAATGGTCTTAATTGAGTGCAGCTTTCCCCACGGTCCTGTTCATATGTATGCTTCATCAACTGTAAATATGTAAAGATGTCCTCCCTCTAAAACTTCTAAATTTTATTCATTTAAAATGATCCGTTTTCCCCATCACTAACATTGTCTTCAGCTAGTCTACACACAGAAGTAAAAATTCCTAATAATTCAGTGCTAAACAATCAGAGAAACACTATAAAAAGGGATTGTGGAGAGGCCTCTCACCCTTTTCTCTCTACCAGAGGTTACTGAAGTGTGGAAATATAAATTAAGGCCAAAGCAAAAAGAAATTAAGATAGATTTAAATTGTGTTGGGTATTGGCTGAAGCATGCTTTAAACATGTAGTTTAAAGTTGCTCCATTTCCTCTGTTTCAGTAAATATAAGATGTGTATACTTCATAATTACATAGACAAGTTTTGATGACTGTTTTCCTCCTTTGCAAAACAGTTTTTCTCAGTTTTGTTCTTGAAAAGGCCCTCCCATCAGCTGATTTTTCATGCCAATGGATATAAATGAAACAGACTAACCAAACATCCTCAGAGACAGAGCAGGCTTGGCCTAGGTTTTGTGATTATGCCTCATAATTTCTGGATTTCTGAAAGTTTACTATAGTTATCCAGCTTATATGTCGTGCAAATTACAAATGAGTAATACTGGCAGAGCTAGAGAAAAACAATTAGGTGATAAATCAAAGCTAGGGTAACCAGGTTTCAGTTCGCTAACTCCTGTGCAGAATTTAGCTACACTGCCAAACAGTAGAGTCCAAGTCAAAAGTGCGAACAGGTTTAGAAGAAAACTACCTCTTGTAGGATTAAAAAGAATTATATTTATTTAATTGATAGCTCTTAAATATATTGTCTAAATAAAGGAGTCCTTATTTTTCTAAATTACAAGAAACTGGTAGAATAAAAGAAGAGAAATATTACTTCATGCCCATTTTTCTTTCAGTGGTCCAAATATCTTCTTTCTCAGACATCCCATAGCCACCACTACCAGCATGTTTGAGCTGCCCCTGCCTAGCAATGCTTTATGTGCTGTGCTGATTCTCCCTCAAGCCCACAGCACGTGCTTGAATACTTTGCAACCATAGGAAAACGTACTGACCCAACTATCCCAGAGAACATAGCGATTTTGACCCTCCATTCCAGTAACATTATTGTCAAATGCTCCTCGACTCACATTGAGAATTTTCTTCCATCACATTTCACAGAATGAGTCAGGTTGGAATGGACCACACAGGCCCATGTAGTCCAACTTCCCTGCTCAAGCAGGGCCATTCTAGGACATATTGCCAAGGATTGCATTCGGAAAGTTCTTCAATATCTCCGGTGAGGGAGACTCCACAGCCTCTCTGAGCATCTGTTCCAAAGTGCAGTAATCCCAAAGTTGCTCTTCTTCATGTTCAGGTGGAACTTTCCATGCATCAGTTCCTGCCCTTTGTCTCTTGTCCTATTGCTCAGCACCACTGAGCAGAGCCTGGTCCGTCCTCTGACCCCTCCCTGCAGACACAGACAGACATTGATGAGGTCCCCTCTCAATCATCTCTTTTAGAGGCTGAACATGTCCAGCTTGCCCAGCCTTTCTTCATAAGAGAGAAGTTCCAGTCCCTTGATCCCCTTCGTAGCTCCCTGCTGGACCCACTCTGGGAGCTCCATGTTTTTTTTTTACTGAGGAGCCCAGAACTGGGCACAGCACTCCAGACGAGGCCTGGGCTGAGCAGAGGGGCAGGATCTCCTCCCTTGACCTGCTGCCAATGCTCTTCCTGATGCATCCAGGACACCGTTGGCCCTCCTGGCCACAAGGGCACTGCTGGCCCATGGACAGCTTGTTGTCCACCAGGACCCCCAGGTCCTTGTCCTTCTGCTTTCCAGCAGGTTGGCCCAGCCTGTACCGGTGCCAGGGGCTGTTCCTCCCCAGGCGCAGGACACTGCCCTTGCCTTTGTTGAACTTCAGACAATTCTTCTCTGCCCACCTCTCCAGCCTGTCCAGGGCCCCCTGAAGGGCTGCAGGGTATCGGCCACTGCTCAGCTTTGTGTCATCACTGAACGCCCTGAGGAGGCCTCTGCCCCTTCCTCCAAGTCACTGATAAGTAAAATAAATAATACTGGGCCCAGTACTGAACCTTGGGTGACACCACTAGTGACAGGCCTCCAACTAGACACTGTGCCACTGATTATGACCCTTCAGGATCTAACACTGACCCAGTTTTCAATCTGTGTTATCACCTACTCATTGAGCCCACACTGCCTGAGTTTGCCTACAAGGACGTTGTGAGACACAGTGCTGAAGGCTTGCTGCTGGGTGTGACCATACACTGGCTGTTGGTGGGGATGGAAGAGCAGCCAGATGCATCTAGCTGAAATGACCTTATCTAGTAAGAGAAGGGCACAAGAAAAATCTCTCTTTATGGCTGAGAGTACAGCATTTCAGCACCAGCCTACCTTGAGCACTCCCTCCAAAAAAACTCTGCTCCGAAACATGCCTTAGCACCAAACCCCTGGGACTGTGGACAAGAGCTAAGTAGACAAAAAGAATATAGCAGTTAGAAAATACCTTTTTGTATGACAACTGCAATGCCTAGAGGGTCTGCTTTTATGAAACTTGCCCATTTTCTTACTCTATAGACAGCACAGAATGTTCTGCTCCTGGGAGAAGTCTGTAACTACCAAGGTCTTGGTATCATGGGAGGTCACTGAACAGGCTCCATTTCCAGGTTGCCAATGGCTCCATTTCTCAGTACACATTTTTTCCATGCACTAGGTTCATAACCTTTTGAATTTATAGGGTCCTATTCTATTGGGGGATATAAAAAATAATTTTAAAATGAAATCATATAATCATATCATGGTTTGGGTTGGAAGGGACTTTAATGATCATTTTATTCCAAACCTCCTGCCATTGGCAGGGAGACCTTTCATCAGGTTGCTCAGAGCCCCATCCAGCCTGGCCTTGAGCACTGTCAGGGATGGGGCACCCACAGCTTCTGTCAGCAACCTCTGCCAATGCCTCACCACCCTCACCCTCTAAGAAATTAGAATTTCTTTCTCATATCCTCTCTAATCTATTTTCTTTCAGTTTAAAAGCAATATCCGTTGTCTTACCACTACATGCCTTTGTAAAAAGTCCCTGTCCAGCTCTCTTGTAGCCCCTTTAGATTTGGGAAGGCGCTAGATCTCAGTGACCTCAGTGACCTCTTTTATCCAGGGTGAAAACCCCAACTCTCTCAAGCTGTTTTCACAGGGTCATCTTCCTGATCTCCTCTGGACTGTTCCAACAGGTCCATGTCCTTATTGTGGTGGGGGTCGCAAAGCTGGATGCGATAGTCCAGGTGGGGTCACATTAGAATGAATATAGAAATTGCAGTTAAGTATGTTTGTGATCTGTCTCTAGTAATGAACCCTGTACTACTGAAAGAGAAGTAATACTGTTGCTCTGGTTTTAGGGGGAAAACTGTGCCTTAGAAGTTTTCAGCTGTGCCTTAGAGGTTTTGCAAGTCACTTTGCCTATGCATCTATGAAAAAATGCAATCTTCCTTTAAGCTCTTATAAGTATCAGGTGAAATGAATAATTCTGGTGATTGCTCCAACTACATGTATACCTCACATTTCCAAGCATTATGTTATAAATAATCTGTAAATAAGAAGTGCAATTTTTCACCCTTTAATGAAGTCAATATTAAAAATAATCATGATAATGATAATGATGATAATGATAATGATAATGATAATAAAGTCAATTCAGTGTCCTGAACTAATAACCCTCACCTCAAATATCTTACAACCTAGGATAGCTAGACCAAAAATAACAACAAAAAAAAATTGAAGATCAGTGTGGTTACTGTTTACCAGATGTGCTTAAATACAATTTTTTGCTTTAATTTTTGAATGTGGTTGGTCGTAGGATATCATTCAGAAGGAAGAGACAAACTGCTGTTCAAAACCAAACTGCTACTCAAAATGTGTTACAATTCAAAAATATAGTTAAAAAAGAAAATTAAAAACTAAAGTAAGGAAATCAGAAACAGGCACTGTGAAGAATACCATGGATAGATGCAATGATTTTTTGAGATGCCAATACTAGATTCAGTGCATTGCTTATTGTACATGCTTCATCATTTGGGGAATAAATTCACAAAGATGGCTTCTAGAGATTCTCTGTGCTACCCAGAACTGCAGTGGGTCATTGACTGATGGCTCTTGTGAGTCTGTTTCCACATGTACAATGCAAAGACATTTTTAACTGAGGCTTTTAAAAGCCTGACATGGTATTGTACTTGTTGTTTTGATGGATGATGTCATTTTCCAATTTTTCACAATCACTGAGATACCACAAAGAAGGTGGTTTTCATAGTGAGTCAGCCCTTAGCCAAAACTGAAAGTTCACATTATTTAATTCAACTGAGCATCCAAACTCCTGTGGGTATTTCTCATCTGAGCCTCCTGGGTTTCTAGACTTGACACTATCACTGCCAATTTTATTGGCCAGATCTGCAGTTCTGTAAGCCTGTGAATTCCTGGGTGGAGACCCAGATGCCCCCATTGCTACATATACTGCAATTTCTGCTTCATGTGGCCTCTGCTGGGCAGCAGGAACGTGCAGCTTAGGGCGCAATGATTACATTGCTAGTCCTGAGGCAACTGGTCCCACACCCTGGGACTTCAGGTAGTCTTCTCCACTTCTCACACCTTCCCCAAGGTCCTCTATCTCCTCCTCAGCACAGAATTCCCCTCACCTTTCCCTTTCCATCACCATGTTCTGCCATAACCACACGTACAGCCTGGTCACAGTAGCCTCTCCCTTGCTGGACACCTGAAAACACCTGGCAATTAAATTGCTATGTGTTAAAACCAAAACACTACACAGAATAAATAAAAAAAAAAAAGGAAAAAAAAAAAAGAGGGGAAAACCTTAAAACAACCAAACAAAAGAGAAACAACAAAACAAACTCAGACTTCCTGTCTCTTTGCAGATTGAGAGCTCCTTCGAAATTCACAGCCTGTGTGAATTTTTCTGCAGTTGCACACCATAACCCACCACAAGATGATGAAATAGGCAGGGCAGATGGCATCATGACCACAAAACAGGATGCAACCCAAGATGCTGTCACATGAAGTCAGCTCCTACACCTGTGCCTGTGGGACACAACCCCCACTCTTGGTTAGACTGTCTTCCTTCAGTTTTCTCCTTCTGGGCATCCACACTCCTCCACTCCTCACCTGCACATATGGAGAAGGTGGGAATGGTGACAGCCCTGCTGAGTGGCATAGCGCACACACACAGCACCCACACCCATAAGGGAGGCATGGAGCAGCTGACATGGGTCCTTCCCATTGCACATAGGGTTCAGAGAATAGAAACAGGTTGTAAAGTACAAAAAAATAGTTTGTAGATAAGTGTAACCCTCTTTTTGCTGTTTCCCCTATTTACTTCTCCTTTATTCTCTTTGGAGTCAGCCGGTGCATTTGCAGAGGTCTCTGCTGAGGAAGAACAGGGTGTCCTTACAATTGAAGGGAGACTTGTTACTTCTCACTTCTTTGTTTGCACTCTTAATGTCAAAGGTCACCCCCACAGCTTTCCCTCTCAAACCAGTAACCAACACCCCTCGCTGTGGGTGCTGTGGGAAGACACATCTCCCCGAACACAAAGTTATGGATGCATGACAGAAGTTCATCGCCATGTTCAGAGCCAGCATGAATATGAAAAATCATCTCTGTGCTGGTTTTGCATTCCCTGATGTTACCTGGAAAAAACACCAAGCAAGATCTCAAATGTGGGGTTCACTTATCAAAGAGGGGATTTTCATGATCTGCACAGAGGATTATGACCTGCAGCTGATGGTGCTACATGGATCTGCTCCCCATAGCAGGGCTCTCCTGAAGCCAAGATGTGGGTGGATCCAATGACTAGGTCAGCACGGTAACAGGAACTCAGGGAGGACAGGACTCCTCTCTGCGTCTGACCACCTTGTCCAGCGACTTCCAGCATCTCCCTCTCTTCTCTGGGGGCTGCTCCCACTCACAGAGGAAGCACTGAGAGCCCAAAGGGACTCCTTTCTGACCAGAAGGGGCAAGTTTCCTTACATTTCTGTGCAAGGTCATTGCCACCAACACATTTTTTATTGCAGCCCTTCATGCCATAGGGTCCTGAAGCTTGTCTGCAGAGCAGCTGTGGGGGACTTCCCATCTCCTCGGAGGCTTTTGTCTCCCGTTCAGAAAAGGCAGCAAAAGTCATCCCCTTCTCTGCTGTGTGTGTCTGCAAATAAAAAATAGAAAGAGAAATGAGCTTGTTTCAGTGCTATCAGTCATGAAGTTTAAAAGTGAAACTATCTCACAACATGGGATGTTGTCAGCGCTCACATAACTAAATCTGTTGTCACACTAGTGATGATTCAAGTGGTCCCTCTGCCTTCACAGTTGTTTGCCCTGACAGCTTTTACAAAGACACTGTTTCAGCCTGTGCCACTTGTCTGCCAGCACAGCCCACAAAGGTACCTCACATGTAGAGGTTTCACACTGCCACAATGCAGCATGCAGATCCTGGAATGGGAATGGTCCAGCCTCCCCCATCAATGTTCTGGTGGCAGGAAGCTGCTAGAACTCACTGCAACCCCCTAAAATAGATGCATAATCACAGCGTGTGTGTGTGTGTGTGTGTGTGTGTGTGTGTGTGTGTGTGTTTATGTGTCCACTTTTGGAGTAGGGGAACAACCTGCTCCTATGGTTCTGCCAAATCCTGAGGTCCAGACTGTGATGATCTACTCAAAATAAAGTATCATACTTTCATTGTGCCTTTTTTTTCCCTAAATAGACATTTTGAAGTGAAACCTAACTCATATTCTCTTTTGTTTTTCTTTACTATAGCAAAGATATGGCTCCAGGATGCACCAAGCACACCTAGTGGCTTATTCCCATAAATCACAGGCAATTTGAATGGTAGAGGAGATCCTAGACTTATTACATTGAACATGCCACCTACCTTATTCAAATAATTCTGATCTTTAGAGTGAATGAAATACCAAAACACTTTTCAGAGCCCTAAATATTTTAAGGGAGAATGTTTTACAAAAGATAATATATTCCACCTTGGTTCAGTCCCTACATTGTCTTGTTAAATCTTTTTCTCTTTTGCTCTAGGTTCACAGAATCATAAAAAGGCTTGGGTTGGATGGGACCTTAACGATCTTGTTCCAACCCTTCTGCCATGGACAGGGACACCTCTCACCAGACCAGGTTGCTCAGAGCCCTATTCAAGCTGATGAATGCTTCCAGGAATGGGGCATCCACAGCTTCTCTGGGCAGCATGTTCCAGTGCCTCACCACCCTCACAGTAAAGAATTTTGTC
The DNA here is from genome assembly GCA_003676055.1 of Chloebia gouldiae. Taxonomy (NCBI): domain Eukaryota; kingdom Metazoa; phylum Chordata; class Aves; order Passeriformes; family Passeridae; genus Chloebia; species Chloebia gouldiae. The sequence continues at coordinate 3,691,109 of QUSF01000044.1, read as the reverse complement.
AGAATCTGTGATATTTAAATGATCCCAAGATTGTAGAAAGTCTCTGTCTTTCAGCCCTGTTGCCAAAGAAGAAGTCATAATTCGTCTGTGCTGGTTTTCAGGGTTGTTTATTCTTGCTTATCTGTAACATGTTCTGTCTGACCTGCAGCAGGTCTGTCCTGCAGGGCAATGTGTGGGGCTCTGCCCCTCAGTGGGGTGTTATAAACATTATATACCAGAAACTATGTGTACTATATTTACAATAATGTGCCAATATCTATCACCTATGTTGAACAGCATGTCCCCAGTCTATACCAATAGAAAAATGCCAACAGTACAATGAAACATGGAGGGCATGAAGAAGAAGAAAAGGACAAGGCACGCCCAATTTCCTCCATCTTATCCCCTTTGGAACCCCTCATCTACAATCCTAAAATTCTACTTTTGCACCCGTGCCACACTAATTATTACTTATATCAAACACTCAGGGCTTGTAATTCATCATGCAAGAATTCATCTTCATCCTGTAAGATTGAAAACTCTTTTCCATGGACAGAGATCAGAGACAGTGCCTCTTGGGGTTCTGTAAAGCAGGGTTCCTGACTCCCTTGCCAGGGTCCCAGACCTTCGAGGGCGGCCAGAGGGATGCCCTGGATTCCCACAGAATTTCTTCCTGATATCTCATCTAAACCCCTCTCTCTCAGTTTGAAGCCATTCCCCCTTGTCCTGTCACTACATGCCCTTATAAAAAGTCCCTCTCCGTTGTTCTTGTCAGCTCCCTTCAGCTACTGGAAGGTCAAAGTTAGGTCACTCCTAAGCCTCCTCTGCTCCAGACTGAGCAATTCCATCTCTCTCAGCCTTTCCTCATAGGAGAGGTGCTCCATTTAAAACCTTTTCCACTTCATGTCTGTTTTGTGGGATTTAGGGACACTAAGGAATTCTTTATCAAAGCAGGGATTGTTCAAAAGAGGCACTTCCAAAACCCAGCTCAAAGAAATCATTGTTCACAATAGTCTGAAAATTTCCTGCCCACGCAAAATAGCACCTGTCCCATCTGGAGGGCATTGGAAAGGTACAGGAGAGACACTGCAGCACTGAGGCACTGTCTCTGTGCTACACTGGGAATCATAGATCACCATGCTGGTGTCCAGGAAAGCTTGCTTGGATTTTCTACTTCTCCTGTTAGGCTTCACTGATTCACAGCAAGTCATCAATAATGAACCCTGTGAGGGTTAGTGGATTGCTGCCTCAGCTGCAAGGCAGTGGCATACCAGCAAAGTAGCAACTGTCTCACAAGTGGGATTTCCCTTCTTTTTTCAACTCCATGCCTGCTGCATTGACTATACACAAAAATTATGACAAAATGCGGGGGAGGTGCAGGAAACAAGGAAATCAGAAGAACAAGGGAGCCAGGACCTGAAAAAGATCTGTCAGAGCAGGAAGCAATGAAGAATTTCAGAAATGGAGCACATTCACATTCTCAGCAAAGATAGCAAGACAGAAAACAGCCGCAGTCACCGTCCAAGAGAGGACCTATGCAAAAACCCAGCAGTAATGGCACAGCTGTGCTAACACTATGCCTGGCGTTTGCACTGACACCTACACATATGGAGTAGAGCTCTTCAGCAAATACCAGCCTCATAAACAGGAATCAACGCCAATATTTACTTTACTAACCTCTGCCACTAGATAGCAGTCGAAAAGACTGGCTTTTTTAAGGGTGTTGTCAACTTCACAAGTGCTAAAACACACTTAACAAAGCACCTAGTGAATCTTTCCATCTCTTACACCACTTTTTGGAAAGTTTAGAAACCTTTTTGGTGACTACTAAGAGGATGAATAGCGAATGACTTTACAAGGAGCCACCTGCAGGAGTTCTTCTTTCTGCTTTCCCAGAAAATTCAGCTCACCAGATAATCTGCCCCACCTAATTTAAAACTAATCTTAACCTAAGACTAGGAAAATTATGTCAACAAAGGTTCCTTAAAAATACACCCTGATTAAAAAATATAAAATATAAACTTTTTTACACTCCTGTTATATCAAGGAGTCTCTGTTATTCAACCTCATTCTCAACCAAATTTTACTGCTCTCAGCAGTAATACTGGCTGGCCCATTCTGGCTTTGGTGGGCACTAGATCAGACACATGTGAGTCATTTTTCAGTAGCATTTTACAAGTAATGAATTAGTGCTGCCTGCTTTGAACAGAGGCAGTCACAGAGAAAAAAGTGTGTGTTTAACCCTCTGACAGTGACAGAGCACTGTAATATATGAGCAACCATGCAGTTCATTTTTACTAAGAAAATTAGGCATTTAAGCTTTTAAGGGAAGCAGGCAAGAGAGAACAGCATAGGAGGGAAAGTCTAAGAATTAATTGTGGGGCATTTAGTAACATTTAAACAGCACATGAGATCTGTGCAAGCGGGGTTATATCCCAGCAGTGGATGTGCAGTTCTTAGTTTCTTTTCCTGGATGGTGTGGGATCACATTGTCAAGTCAAAGTCAAATTAGCTGGAGTATTTTACTTAACTGCTGAAAGCTACATTAACCTTTTCCCTCACCACAGTGGAGGTGTCAGCAACAGTAGCTAGTGGAGGCCAAAGTTTTACTGCAGTTGCCACCAGAATATTACTAACACAGAACAAGGCTATTTCCCTGAAAAATGAGGTTGAGATTAATGACTGAGGCTGGAGGACCTAGGAAGCTTTACTCATAACCGTGAGAGAGATCCTTGGAGGAAAGATGTCTGAGAAGAGCAAACCAGAGAATCAGACTGATTTATGAAAAAAACCCCAGCAAAAAAAAACCAACCCAAAAAACCACCAACAAAAACACAACAATTAAAAACCCTCAATCCAAAACACCACAAAAACAAACAAACAAAAACTTATCCATGGCTCTCATCACACTCTCTCGGCATGGCCCATGGCCACATGCCAGTGCACTTTCCTGAAATGACCTTGGTTTGTACTCCTGACAATAGAGCCAAGTTTCCTGATCGGGTGCAGAGACACACATGGATCAACAGGAACTGTCAACTCTGCAGTCTGCAGAAACGGAAAAAGGGAGACAGAAAAACAAACAGCTTCTCAGTTAACACAAGAGCTGTCAACACCAGTCTTGGGAAGATGAGAAGATAAACTCCAATGATGAAGCGGTATCAGAGATTTATTTAAGATCTTAGAGGAAGGTGCAGAAACTGCTTGAAAATGACTCAGCACAAATAACTGAGTTCAGAGAAAAAAACCAAAACAGCTAGTTTCCTTTCTCTCCCACTCTTAATTTCATTTCTGCAACATTCAATTTCCTTTCAGCAAGCCTGCCCACTGTTGTTATGTGTGGTGAGAGTATGTCACATGCTGTCTTTTATGGACATGTTCCTGATAAAACCACATCACCCACACCAGTGAAGCCTGGGGCACATTATTTAAAGATGATCTTCTCTTCTCAGCTGTGTAATTGCAATAACTTTAAATGGTACTAAGCAGAAATAAACTGAACAGCAGCTCTAGCTGGGCAGTGCTCCTTGGGCTGCTGCTTTGCTCTCTGCCATGGCTGAGCCCACCTGGCGACCTGTGGTCCTGCTCAGTGTGGCCACAGCAAGAAAAAACTTTTGTGGCTGCTCTGGTAGAGCAGATTCCCAGGGGTCTGTGGTTCCCACAGATATACTTCTTTGTTTAGGAGAATTGAAACAAGAAAACATCAGAGCTTGCCAGTGGCTTTTGAAACCACAATCAACTTCTTTTCGCTCAGCCTGTTGCACAATCCTGTAATCAGCAGCAGCCCCAGCATGTGCTTTTCCCGCCAAAGTGGGCTGTGATTTACACATCAGTAACTGCCTCACACACCAGTAAAACCCTGCAAGGATGTGGGCCAGATCTGGAACTTGAGGCAATTCCCCTCTAAACAGTAGTGGGTCTCCCTGCATTGCACCACTGTACTCGGATACATGGCTCTGACTGTAGCAATAGGGAAACAAGCACTTCAGGTACTTGGGCTCACAGGATGGCTTATTAACCTATTTTGCACAATTAAGTGTGCCCTTTTTTTTTTTTACCTGTTATCATTCTGAATTACCTTGTATATTTTATTACCTATTATCTTGTTTTTATTTATCTTTTTCACTACTTTAAAATAAAGAAAATAAATTAATGCTCTCAACTCGATTATCCCACAAATTTGTGCACTGGTAGGAAAGAATCACTCCCACATAGACTCAAAAGAAGCGCCAATCTCTTTGTGTGGCTGCAGGGGTATAGATACAAGCTGCCCTTTAAGCTTATCTGCCTTCAGGGTGAGGAAGTGTTGCTGAGCAGGACAGGATTGAGGTTAATTTGGTTTTGGCTTCACTAGCTGAAGAGTAATTTAAATAATTTGTCAAGGATGTAATCTGTCTCCAGATTCACAAAGAAGAACAAGCTGCAGGTCATAACTGGCTCTGTCTAAACATGCAAAATAAATGTGCAAAGTCACACATACATGCCAGCGGCACGAGAGACCAGTATGACTTCATGGCTTGAGTTTGTGGGTGCTTTGCCTGCACTGGGTACTGAGTAGGGCAGGAGGGGCACATGGGGTGCCCCTTAGTAAGATGGCAGTCTCAGTAAGGCCCTAGCCCCTTGTGATGACATTCTGGAGAGGCTTCCATGATTTATGGAGCAGCTCTTGGACTGCGGCTTTGAGATGCAGCCCTAGGCATCACATGCTGCAGACCACCACACCTCCTTCACGAGGTATGATGCATCATGCAAACATCCTCCTGACCTGTTTACCTGCCTTGCCATCTCCTAAAACCCAACAAACTTGTTTTGAAGACATAGTTTCTTATGTAACAGGAATGACTGACAAAGGCCAGTTCTGCCTGAACAGGGCTGAGTTACTAACAGGCATGTTCATACAGCTGAAGGGACCCCAAACACATCAGGTCAAGGAAATTAGCCCACTTGCCTTATAGGTTATATACCAGCTGAGAGACAAAGGCAATACATCCTCAAAAACATTAGAAACTTCTCTGTGGCCAACCTAAACTGCTCTGACACCAGGTCACAATCTGGCAGGGTGCACTGTGTGGTGCTGACAGAGCCGGTTTACTGCTTTGGGAAGGGCCTTGCAAAAGCTTCATCCAGCTATAGCTTTCATTTAGGTACCTCACCGTGAGAAATGCCCTGTCTGTGAGCTCATACCACTACCCCTCCCACATGCCAGCCCTGCAGCACCGCTGTGCCAGCTGCCTCCTGTTGGCACCAAGGGGCTGAGGTTTCCTACACAGCAGGAGGAATCAGCCATGTTTCAAGATGTTTTCCCATCATTCTGGGAAATAGCAGGGAAAAGGCTGTCTGCACTGTGCTGGTGAATGCTTCTCCTTTTAATGGAACTTCAAAGTCACCAGCATTTCTAGACACTTGACTTCAGATGTTTCTACCCCATAGAATGGAGCCTCTTAACATCCTGTTATGGGTCTGTATTACACTATGACATTTTAAGTTGTGTTTTGATGGGAGAGGTAGTAATTTACTGACTTCCAGCCATGAATCAGTCCTTTGTTATGTCTGACCCATCTGTGCGTTTTTTACATCAAGCAGTTTTCATTTTCCCCTAAAAGCAGAAGTCCATGGCATGTGTCACAACATGAAATATCAATTCTCTCAGAGACAGGAGGCAGATGAGCGATCCATGTATCACTGGCAGCTCTCCCAACATTCTGCAACAATCACAAAGACATGAGCGTGACTTTATTCCAGCTCTTGCTTCCTGCAAAAAGCACCATCTAAAATTACAGCAGGCACAGGTAAGTGTGCCCTGCCATGTGCCAGCCAGAGCCATGCCATGCAGACCCTGAACTGTGACAGGAAATATCCAGCAGTGCCAGGGGGGGTGGCCCCAAGCTGTTGCAAGTGGTACATGAATATGGCCTAGATTGTTTCTCCATGGCTGGTTTGAGGGCAAGGTCACTATCACTTTGAATAAAAAGAAGGTTTAGAGAATTGGGGTTACTCAGCTTGGTGAAAAGGAGGCTCTGGGAATGCTTTATTGCAGCCTTCCAGTGTCTGGAGGGGGCCTATAAGAAAAACTGGGACAGACATTTTAGAAGGACCTTTTGCAATAGGACAAAGAGTCATGATTTAAACTAGGGGTGCATTGATTAGGTTAACTATAAGAAAGAAATTTTTTATTTGTATGGTGAAGGTTGCCTAGAGAAGTGGTGGATTTTCCATCCTGGGAAACATCCAAGGTCAGGTTGAATGGGGCTTAGAGCAACCTGATCTAGGTGACAATCTTTCTGCCTTTGTGGCTACAAGCAGCAAAATATGGGGGGCTGATCTAGAAAACCTTTACGAAGTCTCTTCCAATCAAACTATTCTATGCTTCTATGACAATAACACAGTCTATTTGTTTCTTCGGTTTGTCCAAGCACTCTCCATCTCTCCTCCTCTTCTTCCTCAGCATCATCATTGCAACCCTGTCCACCTTTCCTGGACCACCACCATTACAAGCACAGCCCACCCTCCCGTCTCTCTTTGCCTAGAGCAAGCCCACCTCGCCCTTCTGCCTCTTCTTGCCCTGATGATGCAAACCGCACCGTTCATCTCCCCAGACCCACCACAAACCTACCCCACGCCTCACTCCCCTTTTCCCCTAGCACTCCCCATCCCTCCACCTCTGCGCCGCGCACAGCCCATCCTCCCATCTCCTCCTGCTCCGCACAGCGCGCTCCTGCAGCCCTTTCCGGGCCGGCAGCGTAGGCGGTGTCCCGGCCGCGGCCCCGCGCCGCCCGGGCACGCCACCGCCTGCCCGCCGGGCGCGGGGGGGCGGGATCCCCGCGCCTTTTCGCTACGTCAGGACGGAGGGAAATCCCCGCTGGACTCGCAGCCGCGCTTTTAGCGCCGCGCTCCGCCCCCGTGCCAGCAGAACGCTGCTGCCGCCGACCTGAGAGCAACCTGGGCGTTCCGTGCCCCGCCGAATCGAGCCTAGGCTCCCTGTGCCGAGTCGTGCCGAGTCTCGCCGAGCCCCGGCGCTCCGTGCCCCGCCGATCCTCGTCCCGCCGTCGCGATGATGCCTGGCCGGACCCTGCGCAAAACCGCGCCGCCCGCCGCTCCTGCAGGTACCGGAGGGGGAGGGGAAAGGCGGGGGACGGGACGGCATGGGATGAGACAGGGACAGGGACGGGACGGGACAGAGATACCGTCCTGCTCCCGGGCGCTGCTGCCCGGCTCCAGCACCGGGTGGGCGGCCAGCACCCGGCGCGGCTGCGGGCGCCCGTTTGGAGGCGAGAGGGATACAGCTGCTGCTCCCAGTGAGTGGGGGGCAGAGAGGGTGCGGGATGGGGTGTGCTTCATGATGAGTAAAAGGTAAAAAATTGGACAAGTAGCGTACTGTGGGGATCCCTTTAAAGCGGTGACCAGGCGCGTTTCCGCAGGGCGCGAGGCGGCGGTGGAGTGCGCCCTGGAGCTGACCCGCATCGGCGACAGGTGGGACCTGCGGCAGAGGCTCCTGAACCTGCTCACCAAGCTCTTCTGCCCCGGAACGTGGGCTGCCCGCCGACACGGCGAGCGGAACGGAGGAGGACCTTGGCTTTGTGGGTTTGGAAGAAGAGGCTCCACAGACAGTGGGAAATGAAGAAACTTCAAATCTCGCTGCGTTGTATTTAGCTGACTGGAGCTGCTGGAGGATGGTTATCATGTGTTTTCTCTGAAGAATGTTACAGCAATACTGGCATATGAATGCCAGGTGGGAAGAAAAAGATAACAATGGGCAGAGCCTCTAAACTGCACTGTGGTTACTTCGGGCAAGCTGGTGATATGGGGAGATTTGGGACAAGACTGAACTTGCCCTTCACCATGGTCTAAGAACACCTTCAGGAACCCAGTTTCCCCAGTCACCCTCTGGTCCTCATGTTCCATAGCCATGTTTCACCGAGGAGTTCAGCCCACCTCCAGGATGAAACAAAAAATAGTGTCAGTCTATTGGAACTTGGGATCACATACCACACAGGAAAAGCCAGTTGTTGGATCTTTGACTGCTCCTCTTTAAAGTGTGGATCCTGCTGGACAGGGATCTAGTGGTGTTAAAATTTATTAAAATTATTAAAATTGATTGAAGACAATCACTATCTTTATTGAAAGGTTTTTTGTTACATGATGTTGTTTTGCAGACTTAAAGTTGTAATTCTACGAATCAACAGTGCTGCATAATTCTAGTCTATAGCATAAATATATAGTATAAGTTTATATATAGTATGTATACATAAAATATAAACATATGCACTGCTAGTGTATGTCATGAGTATTTAATAGAACTATTAATCAAAAGCTGTTTGTTTAATCCCAAAACAGTATGAAAAAATGTTCAAAACATGACAAAACTCAATATAAAAAGGTATATAAACAAAAAAAGGGTAATATTTTCTGATGATAAAGGAAATAAATCATACTTCAGAGAGGGAATCATATTTTGGTATAATATATGTATCTGAATATATATAACACAAACACAGATACATAGGTGATTATAGAAGGGTTCTTTCAATATTACAAAGAATTTCTTGATAACAGTACAATTCTGCTATGTCTTTATAAGTAACAAAATAACTTCAATAGAAGTAGATCCTAAAGTTGAATCGCAAGTTTTGCTGAGAATGTTATTTATTCAAAGAAGGTAACTACCTCTCTTTGAAGAAATAATATCAATAGAATTGAGCGTTTGAGTGGTACAACAATGTAGCCTTAGAATTTTGAATGTTCACTTATACTAATGGACAAAGGTTCTTCCCTTGTACTTTATTTCCATTTCATTTCATGGCCTTCTCATCTCAGTTCCAGAATGATGGAGCTGTGGCAGCATATCCAGTGGATGGTTACATGGGAATAACCCATCTCACTGAGGGGATATTACCTTTGGCTGGCTTTGGAGGAGCTGAATTAAACACGTTGGTTGCTGTCAAAACAAACAGTAACTTTGCTAGTCAATTCTTGTCAGGCTCCATCCTAAACAGTATTTTTCATGAGTCCAAGATACCAAGACAAAGGCTGAAGCTGTTTCATAGCTACCTCTAAGGTCACTGGTGAGAGTTACTTCTCTTAACTACCCTTGTATATGCACATTTGCATATTATAAGGCTGTATAGTTATATTTTGTTATTTGTGTCTTCAAATTATGCGTCTTATCCTGTTTTGTGGTGAATTCTTGTTTGTATTTATAATTTATTTTTCTGTTATATCTTCTTAATCTGCCTTTGCAAAATTGTCATTAAGTAACTCTGGCCACTCTCACAACAAATTGTGCAGGGGCTGTCATGCATTGACACTGATTTCTGTCACTGAGCATAAGCTGACTGACTTTGCCTTCTTTCCAAATGGAAGACTTAACTCCATCCATCCCAGTGGTGTTACAGGGAGATTTGCTCTTGGCTTGAGCCACGTGCTTCCCCTCTAAGCTAGCCAGTACCTTTTCAGGAAGAACACAATGTTTCAAAAAAATAGTTACTTATCTTATACTGCAAAGCAGTGCATTTTACTGACATGTACATAGGTCAGTTTTTCGGGTAATAAAAGGCAAAGGCAAGGAGTTTCAGACCAGCAGAACACCAGCTCCCAAGCTTGCACTACATCCAGCTGGGCAAAACTTCATCAAAGACAGTTTCGGCTTCATATGGGTTGCTGTTGTATATCCTGCACTTGGTGGAGTCTTGGAATCTTCATCAAGGACATTGAACAATGACCATGACTGTCTGGAACTCTGAGAAGAATTCAGCATTAGCATTCACATTAGTAGCTGAAAAGTATGTGAATAAAACTATTCTGTTCAATGAATGCTGCTTGCAAAGTCAACAGGAAACTATTCTTCAGGCTGTAGCACATATAAATATTACAAAAAAAAGTATACTCATACATTAATTGTCATGGGGATATTCAAGTTTACTGTTAGCACAGTACTTGTCTGCCTAGTTATGCAAAGACTATTTGCTTTTTTTTGAAATGTTTTATGTGTTTCTGTGCATTGTTAAGAATGGCAGTGTTCAACAGGAACTCAGGAAAAAGGCACAGATGCAAGACATTAGTGCTAGTATATGACCAAGTGCTTGCTGATGTCCATCCTAGATTTCTTTTGTTACTTCTGCAAAGGATCTGCTTTATGACTTTATCAACATGAATTTGTTTTCCATAAGGCCTGTTCTGGATGTGTGCCAGATGTGTTGCTGTATGTCTCACACATGTATGTCTTGAATTCTTGCTAAGATAATAAATATGAAGAGTTTACAAGAAAAATGAGTCACAAAGGTTGCTATCACTTGGGTTTTCTTTTGTGGATTGTGAAAGCATGATTGTATTATGCAAATTCCTTCAATGCTTCCATGTCAGCAGGGCAAAAGCAGGAGAGCAAGAGCAGAGTGCCAGCAGGTATGTTTTGGTAGATTAGGCTTTGCCTTCTGCCTTTAAGAGGAAAATAACCACAACCATGATCCTGAACTTCAAAATTATACACCTGTTCTAGTATTTTTTGTTAACTACTGGCTGGAGAATATTTGTGTGGTATTGGGGGCCCATTACTTCTACCATAGTGCTGCAGCTTTGTAAAGGAGTGCTTTTTGTAAAGGATAGACATCCAAATTAAGAGTTTTGTCTAAGATCCAGACAGAAAGGAATACAACATTTTGTCAGGCAAAGTTTTACTTTCTCCACAGTTCAAAGCTGGAGTTTAGGAAGACTGGGAAATGAAGCTGCTTATCACAAGGGAATAGCAGAGAACTAGTGCAGAGCACATTCTTCTTCCCTAATGCTGGGACCCAAAGATGTGTCTGTGCAGAGGAGAGCCTGAGGTCCTCCCCAGCTATGCCAAGCACATCAGTAGGCTACCTGCTCACTCACTGTACAGCTTTTTTCCAGCTTCACAGGCAAGAAACACCATCCCTGTAGCTCATAATCACAATGCAAAGGGGATTAAGAACTTCTGGGCCAAAGGCTCTTGTTTCTAAAAACCAGGGAAAAAGAAAAAAAAAACCGAAGAGATGCAACTCCCTGTTCTTTCCCACTTAGTCACCAGCAGAAGCCTGGAAGATTTTTACTTTAGAGGGTATCAGTGAAGTGGTCCTGAGAAGGTCCTTCAGGATGCTATGGTAGGTGATGCACAGAGGTCTGGTTTTGCAAAGTTTCACCAGCAAATCATTCTTGTGTGACTCATCGGACTTGTGAAAACATTCAGACACTCTCACCTGCTTCCCACTGGAGGTCGGCCCCTCTCCAGCCCTCCAGAGCAGTGTCCAGTCACCTATATAGCATGATGCTTGTGACCTGTTCCTCCCTAAAGGACAGAAGGAAAAAAAATCCTATCACTGGGGCATGGCATTGCAGTCTAAATGCACTTGACTCACCCACAAGCATCTGATATCAAAAAAGCAAAACAAACCCACCTGGTGAAGCAAACTGACAGAGCTGCCACCCTGTAACACTCTCCATTTACCAAAGCACCTGGCTAGACAAGTGCAGCCCTGGGTCCTGTTTGCACCATGGTCCCCTAGGTAAAAACCAGCCTGGCCCCCTCAGCCAGCTCATGCCTTCATACCTGAGACTGGATGCACAAGTGGTATTTCCCAAAGTGCCAGACAAGGAGATACTTCCTCTTCCCCTCACGGGATGTTTTTGTAAATCAGCTGAAAAACAATGTCTCATATGCTGCTCATTATTTTTGGTAGACACGGCTGGATGGGATTAAGTTTAATCACTTTCCTCCCATCAACACAAGAGGGTGTGAGGGCATGATGTGCATCCATGAAGGCGTAAGGAGGCTGGACAGGAAGAGCTGGGGATATAATGCTGCCTTTCATTTTGGCAGGGTTTCCCCTGAAGCAGGTGACTGTCTGATGGTGGGACTGTCTGTGAGCAATAGTCCCAAAAGCTGTTACAGCTGTAAACAAGGGTCCTCACCCAAGCACGTCAGGACACTGTCTGGCCCATGTAATAAATGGGCCACACCAAGGCTGCCCTGCCTTCTCACGCATGAGCTCTTTGCAATGCAATTCTCACCAGCCCTCTGAAAGCATGGAGGTTGGTGTCACTCCTTCAGCAACAGGAGATATCCTATGGCAGTGACCACAAATAAAACAGTTTCAGCCATTTCATCTTCAGCCATTTCATCATTGGTGGCCTTGGTGTCATTCCCTCATCCCCATGGAAGTACGGTGGGGGCACCTCGAGGTTCAGAGGCTCAGCTCCTTAATGACATGGTCATGACTTGAAGGAGCAAGGAACCTTTCTGTAGTGGACAGGCCAGCTTGCAAATCTCAGAAAAAGAAATTACTTTCAGCAAAACCCTCAAATAAGGCCAGTAATAGGATGCTGGCACTTCTTCCCAGCTCCTGGGTCCAAGCTAGGATCACTGCATGGCAGATTTTAAGGGCAGCATTCTGCTTCCACCTTCCTCTTTGTGCTCCTGACAGGGATGTGACAAAGCTGCTGGAGGCCACAGTCATGTCTACCCTACTTGGGATCAGGAATTAGGGAGGCAAATTTTGACAAGAGCAGGTGGACACTGGACATTACCCAGCACCACTGTAGCACATCAAGGAAATGGCTTTGGTATGTAGGGAAAAATCCAAGGAACTTCGGCACCAGGTAACTTGTTTGTTCAGTGCAACGGTATCAGACTGATTCAGCCACAGAGGGGTGAGGCCAGCACATATACAACTATCAGTGGAAATGCAGGAAATTCTGCATTTAATATTGACTAATATCATAAAATACCCTGACTGACACAAAATTTCTTTCTAGTCACAGCTTTACACTCTATGGGATGGAAGGGCAAGTTCTTGTTTAGGGCATGATGTTTATTTGCATGAAATGTTCTTTTGTATCATCACTAAAAGTGAGTGGTTTTTTAAAGGAAAACAACTTAATTATTGCAATCATTATTAATTTGTGAAGTCTTTTAGCTGCGCCAAGTGCTTTAATAAACACAGCTACATAAAAGAGGAAGTCATGACTGGCTTTCCCTATAAACAGAGTCCAAAATGGGCTTTTACTAAAGGCTGATGGAGACAGTCTGGTTTCAGCCATGCTCCTGAGAAGAAGAAACACCTCATTTAACAGAAGTGGTAGAGAATTAGTCCCAGATAATGCAGATCATTTGTTCCTCAGGCATCTATTGGTATGAGGCTGTTGGACACGGGAAAAAAAGGGGCTGCAAAAGCAATTACACAACCCCGTATTGCATAGAAAGGAAAAACTCCAGCACCCAAATGCCAGACCAAAAATCTTCCAGCACCAGGCAAGAAAGCATGGGCCAGGGACTGGCAGCACAAAGACATCAGGGTGGACATGCCACCTGTGCAGCCATGGCTGGCTCTGTGGCTGACCCTGCATGGCCATAGGCACCAAAGTACAGCCAGGGCCATGGTCTGGGAAGTCTTACTTCTTGTAATTGCAGTAATGTGCTGCCCTGTGGCATCACTCCTGTGTTCATGGGTGCCATACCCAGCCACCACCTGCCCTGCTCCTGGCCAGCCACAGACTTCAGGATGGCCTGTGGGAACCTTCTCCCCAAGGGTCCTCCCTCATAGCATCCCTGCTTGAGGACAGTGACCATTAGCCTCTAGTTAAATGTGGTAAAGTGACATTTTTGATACATTCCTGGAATCAGAGATGAAGAAAGAGACATATCAGAATCACAAACCCTATTCAGATTGCATTCAGTGATGCCAACAGGGAGCAGGAGAGCAGCAAAACTGCAAAAAAAGGAGAAATGAAATGGGACTTTTTAGGTAAAATCATGTTTCAAGTTCCTCATTTTCCCATGGCCTAAGGCTTTCACAACTGAGAGAAGTAAAAATTTTCTAGTACTTCAAATGTCTCGGTGACGAAATGAAGTCACATGTACTAATCCATTTACAGGTAAGTTCTTTGTGTCTTCTTGCTTTTGTATTCCTCTTTACTTAGCTACTGACTGTGGCAGTTAGGATTTCAATTAAAGATACTAAAGACTAATCTTACAAGAGCCAGGCTGCTTGGAGGTTTGAGCCCTGCTGACCCCACCTGAGGTCATGTGTTGGAGAAATCAGGACAGACAGGAGGATAGGATAAAGGGGAATCAGTGAAAGAGGGGAGAGGAGCTCGGCTGACCCAGCACTGATGACAGCAGAGGGGAGCAGAAAGGCAAAGGAAATAAAGACTGAAAATATCTTCTTATTTTTCCCCATGTGGCCCTGGAGGGAGAAGCCAGGTTCCAGTTGGGGTCAGATGTGCTGAACCAAGCTTGACGGGACTGCACACACCATCCCACAGTTTCCCATCCATCTCTTTCTCAATCTGCTCGTTTTGTGCCTTGCACAGTCTCACTACACAACAGCGTAAACTCTGCAGCATCCCTCATCATCATGGCTGTGTGCAAGGGAGAAGGATGGGGAAAAAAGGCTCCCCAGGCAAATGGAAAACTGGTATACCACAAAGCTCCTCCTCTTCCCCTCCAGCCCAGGAAAGAGTCCACGTGCCCAGAGGGCAGGCTGGGAGCCAGCCACACTGGCCTTTCCCACAGGATGAGTCAGCAGGAGCTGTGGGCTTATCCCTCCTCACGTGGCTTGCTTGCTTGCACCCTCACAGCATGGCACCTGCAGAAGGAAAGCGAAAGCAAACACAGCGGCTTCTGGGGCACAAACCTGAGGGTCAGGGAAATGCCCTCTGCACCGCTGGCATAGGAGAACAAATGCCTTCCCTCCCCTCACACAAAACCCCACCTGGCCCCTTCGGGCAGCACTGTGCACTGGAGGAAATAGTGAGGCTTGCCAGGCCTGGCACACGATGCAGGCGAGTGCCATGGGTACACCAGGGAAAGGTCAGGACTGCCCTGTGCCATGTGGGAGTGCTGCTTCAAGTGCCTAACCCACCAGGCAAACAAACAGCAATGCACACAAGCCTGTAGTGCAGATATAAACACTCCAGCTCACCAGGCCCTGCCTCCGGCCCAGGCTTCCCTGCAGCTGATGTGTCCCTGTGCTGCCAGGCAGCATACCATTTTGGGCACCTCCGGCATTCCACACATCAGAGCGGCTGAGAGGAGAGCTTTCTGGGCTGGCTCATCTTTCCATGAGGAAGGCTTGCTCTGATCTGCTGTGCAGTGACTGTGAAGTGACTTGTGTCTAAAAGAGTGGCCCACTTGATGCAAACCTCCCCAGATGGGAGGCTGTGGTCTCCACCTCCCACTATGAGCTCTACTTCAACTCCACTGCATCCACAGAGAGTTTCCAGTGCAGCCTATTCCACCAGCAGACAGTGGCTTTGAAAGGAATTTTATCCCCAGAGTAGGTGGGAAACTAGAACAAACACCAGATTAGGCCTAGCCTTATATTTTAAGAGGGCACTATTTTAGTTCTAGCTTAGATGCACACCCGGATAGCATTGACAGTCTTTGACTGCTCTCCCTGACATCCTTGTCCCTGTGATGCCAGTTCCAACTGGACCAGAGAGACTGGCATAACAAATCAAATATCTAGAAGAGTACTAAGGATACAATTTATTTTCAAAATCACTAAAAAACCCAAGCAAAACAGTTTATGGCAATACAGATTGACATAGAAGAGACAGAAATAAAAAAATGTACAATCTATTTCATGTTATTGCACTGACTTTTTTTATAATATACAAGGCATATTAAACAGTTTTAATTAAAAGAAGTTTTATTTATATAAATAAAAGTGTAAATATACAATATCATACAATAAGTGTATCAGACTAACACACAAAATCTACCTACAGTGGGATCCCCATTTTTCTCATGAGCTAGTCTACTCTTTATCAATATTTTCACTTGTACATTTACATAACCTAAACATAGAAACAGGTAAACATTCCCATCTGGGAACACTTCCTTCAGAATTTGACAAGAACCACTGCAGAACATTTATCAGGGTTAATTTTAAGTGAGGGTCATTAGGAAATATGAATCACTTAACAGTTTCTTAATATTTATCTGTTCTTCTATTTTTATTTTTTTTTTAGCGAGAAAATGATCAAATATTTTACCCTCCCCAATCTCAGAGTTTTCAATACAAATGCAGACCCTAGAGAAGCTGGAAAGAGCTTCCAGATACAAAAGGTTGAAGAATATGCAATGGCAGCATCTCACTGCTCTCATATCCATGATGTGCACCTTCAGCTGCCCCAGGCCCGGATACACCAAAGCTCTAAATCTTCTCCATCTAGGAGCAAACTCCCCTTGTCTGGAATGCCTTCAGCTCCCTGGTGAAGAAGTGCATAATTTCATCTTGATTTTTTGGTCTTCTAGGATGCAGCTGACAAGTCTCTGCTCTCCTAGAATTTGGCCAACACTCCAGCAGGGTGAAGAATCACCATATGCAAACAGCAAGGCCAAAAATGGTTGTGATCCTACTGAACACTGATGAACTAATGCAATGTCCTCCATCATTTTAGTGCGACCAGGCTCTCAGAAAAATAGTATTTACTTTGCCAGGTGTGTATAACCAAAAATTTACTACATCTGTTTGGTCTAACCATCTTGTCTGTAATAAAGCAGACACCCATACTGTATAAATCCTGGAGCTTTTTCAGGGCATGTCACCCCAAGAGAGATGTCAGGAAATGCTACTGTAATCATACCAACATCAGTGAAGATGCTGTTCTTTCATAAGGGAAAAAAAAAAAGGTATTTTCAGGAGCAGAAACAATCAGGGTTAAATACAATTCTTCTGCTTGCTCTAATGTTAGTAGAGAAGTGTTATATTTCTACCCATAGTAACAATTACCAGATTTAAAACATTAAACCTATCTTTTAAATTATAGCCACTACTGAATCACACACAAAAATCCCCATTTCTGTTTGCTGTTACTCAGCCAACACTTATCTACGTGCATGTAAAATAAAATACTGAACAGTATCTGATTACTGAAAAAAAGCCTTCTAAATCACTCACAATGAACAGTACCTGCAAATAAGCATCTGAAAATACCACCACGTATCATCTTAAGACACCTCAAATTAACTTTAATTTACAAAACTAAGACTTTACCTTTGAGCTCACACCGGTTTTAGGAGTGAGAAAACATATGCCCCCCTGCAATGGAATTCTAGACTGCAGACTGAAAAAAATGTCATTGCCTAAAACACAACTGTGATTTACCACATTAAAGTAGCAAAAAGTCAGTACTGCACTGCACGTATTATACGTATACAGGTATGCATTCACTACGCTGCATTAAATTCCACATGCATTTTATGTATCTATTATACACTCTATTTCAGTTGGATTTTGGTCATTCCTGAACAAGGCCTCACCATTCAGCTGTCCCTGCTGAATTATTTCTCCCTGTTTTTCAGCAAATATGCAGGGGTAACCTCTTCTATCCCACCACAAGCCTGGAATCTGTGTGGTTCTCCAGCCCTAAGAGCTGCATCCTCCTGAAGCCTCTCCCACCATGGAGGTGATCGGAGGCATGGACCAGTCCCGACAGAGTGGCTGAGCTTTGGGTTCACAGGGGACCCAACTCCACAGTCATCTCACAGCATTGAACCTGATTTAGTTTCAGTAGAAATCCTGCAGGCAAATGAGCTGTAGGACTACATACATACAGTATTGCCTTTCCTGTAACCAAAAGCTGCATCTCTCCCTGGATTCACATGCTAATTCATCACTGAAAAAGAATTAAACATATTTATTCATTTTTAGGCAAATATTGCACAGCTTTTCTATTCATCTGGTCTCAGGTTGCCTTGCAGAACTGAATTTTCTTCTGCTCATCATGAGCTGCAGTCTAATGAAGCTGTCACAGAGATGAATCCAAGTGAGTGCTCCACTAACCTGGAAGAAATTGCTTCAAGCACTGTTGAATAAATGTAAATAAACTGAACTACAGTATGGTCTTGGGGAAGGGCCAAGTGACAAGCCCAGACCTTTTTGTAACAGCTACGCAGTGTCTTGGCTCACTGAAAACAGAGGCAGCACTTCAGACTTGGACTGGTTCCAGGCCGAGGACTCTTCACCCTGGGCATGTTGGCTGCAAGCAGTCTCCAGCCTAAATGTGATGTACAACCTGAGCACTGTGGAACAAACAACTTGTTCTCAGCTGATAAGGACACTGGCCCATTTCCTCCTATATGCATTTTATGTTGTTTAGCTATCCCAGATGTAGGAAGAGAAATAACAGAGTCTAATCTCTAGCACCCATACACTCTCCTCCCAGCAGAGCAGACTAGGCAGCATGGCTCACTACTGATACCTCTTCTGTGAATAGAGGTGACAAAATCCAAACTAAGCTCCTGTGGCACTGCAACCCTTTCTCTTTTGCTGTACCCAACACCATGGTTTCTCCCATCTACACAGTTTTCAGTTTCACCACCCAGAACCCTCAGTATCAGCCCGGTCCTGACACAGCTGGGGGTACTTGCATCATCCACACACATCCTCAACCCACTCTTACACAAGGAAAAATAAATACTGGACAGGAGAAAACAAAGAAAACCAATTAAAAGCCACCACAAATATGGCCAGCTCAGATTTAATCTGTTATAATCCCCATTTTTAGATCACCACTTTTCAGCTTGAGTCTTTCAAGTTGGGCAGCCTTAATCCTCTTGAAGATAAATAAAAGCAGCCCA
>QUSF01000044.1:3533038-3672522 GCA_003676055.1 Chloebia gouldiae | reverse complement strand
TGTACTTTCTCAACTTCAACAGGTAATAGGCAGATAATGCAGCAGACTGTAAAACCTGGGATGAACACTAATCAAACACTAATAGCAAACTTTGGACAAACACCACTCATAGAAAGCTTCTAGAAAGAGGCATACCCTTCACTGCTGATAAAGATATGATTTCTGTAATGATAATTAATCTAGCATGAGCCATCACAGGAAGGGGAAAACGACTTTATGTAAGGATGAAAATGAATGAGTTTAAAAACTAAACATGCCCTTTAACCTAAGAAGCACTTTCTAGAGAGGGGAAAAACACAAACACAGACAAACTGATAAGCAATCCAGTAAATATGTGTTTGATTTTTTTAACTTGATGAGGCAATAAACACTGAAAAGTAATTCTGTAAAAATGCTGTGCACATATAGATTCATCCAGAGTTTCAGTTGCCTTCAGAAAGGGTCTTAATTTTCACTAAACTGACACGTGACATATGAAAGTCACAGCATAGTTCTGGGACTTGTTTTCTTTCTATGTATGGTTCATATAAGTTTAACTACCTGATGACAAACAAAGCACCCATGACTAGCAGTTTTCGACTACAAATATTCCATATTCTTAGGAAAACCTAATATTAACATTTAAAAATAAAACAATAAGACAAAAATATGGTAAAATTTATAATTGGGCATAATGCAGGGTGGTGCTTCAGTACCACGCTGATTATATGCACTATGCATTTCTTAGAAAAGAGAACTGGATAAGGCATGAATTCCCAGACCACTATACAGATGATTGCTGCTGTAGTCTAATGTCTAGAATAGTGGACAGACCCATTCTTAGTAAAGCAGATTCCTCCACATTTACTAGCAGGTGCAATCCCTAGCCATTCCCAGGAGAGTTTTTTCTTTTAATGACCACTTTGGCCTAGTAAGTGGCAAAAATTGAGAGCCACAAAACCCACCCTTGCTTCAGAAAAAACGCTGAGTACAGTAATTGAAATGTCTGTACAATGCACAGACAAAAGGAAAACTGGGATAACATCCACTGCATGCATGTAGTACCTTTAAATATCCTTTTTACAAGCAAGGGCTGATCTCCAGCAATGGAAGCTTTTCCACCATCAAGACTGAATCCCAAACCAGCAGAGGTTTTCAATAATTCAACGCAGATGACATCATTCATGTCCAGGTTTGGATCTGCAATTGAACATGCACACCACCCTGTTATGCAGGTAACAGTAAACAGCAAGTTGTGTTGGGCTGGCTTTTGTTTTCGGTGCACTGACAGGACAATTAGGACGATTCAGTTACTCAGACTAGGAGGTGCCACCAAGTTTCTCAAAAGGGAATGTACTCTATTGTAGCTGTGAATGGGAGACAGTACAAAATGCATTTACACACAGGGACATTTTCATTTTACACGTTCAACAAACACCTGCCGAGGCATCTTTTTTGGGCAAAATTATAGCTCGCATATTTAGCAAATACCCTAAATAACAAAATAACTGAAAAGTTACAAAACAGGGAGTGGAGAACATTTATTTTTCTTTCAGTTGTTCCCTTTGCTTATTCAATGAATGAAATGTTTAATTAAGCAAACGTGTTCTAATCTCTTAAGCAAAAATCTGTAATCACTTACTAGAGTGATTACTTACTAGAGTAATAGTTTCTGGTCTCCTATCTATGTATTTAATTATAATTAACTGTAGTTGTAGATAGCAGTCCTACATAGCAGGTATTTCTGAAGTGCAGTATTGCTGTAGCTGACTTAAAACATGATTTTGTTTAGGAGGAAGTTAAATCTGCAGGTTTGGAAAATAGGATCCTCTTTGCCTTGTGTGAATGTAATAATTATGTAGTCTATGTTATCACAAATTACTGCTACTGTTATCTTGGGCAACCTTAAACATTATCTAAACATCTGGCGATGTCCTTTGCCTGGAAGGTTGGAAAGACGTTCTGAATGACTCAACACTGTTTTGTTTGTGAGATAGTATTGCCCCCTAGTGCCTGGACCTAGCAGATATTCTGCATTTGTCAAGGCGCAGGATGTAGGGAGTTTAGGGCAGAGAGGAATTCTAAGTATTACACAGATTATATCCATGGGAACAATTCCAGGAAGGCTGATCCATTAATTAACAGAGTGCTTTTTACTTTTTTATTTTTTTTTTTTAAGCTGTGTTACAAAGTCGTATCATAAAACCCAGTGTAAGCATAAAACAAAAGAAACTGAAAAGAAAAAAAATTCCCTGTGAGAACAGTAATGATTACACCCAAAAGATTAAAAAGAATTGAGTGGCAGCTCCATGTCCTTCTTTTGGAGTGGACAGAGCTGAGTGCCTGGTTTTGCCCTGGAGGGGGAAGGGGGAAACCCCTGGTGATCCACTGCTCCTAAGTGGCACCATCCAGATAGGTGCTGAAGGGGTTTGGGTCTTAAATCTCAAAAAAAAAAATTCAGACGTCTGTTCCTAACACCCCAGGTGCAGCCTTTACACCAAAATGTTGTCTTGTTCCTGAACAGGAACCTAATATTTCACTAATACATTTCCACTTAAACCATTTGTCCCTACTTTCCAATGAGATGGCTGACTTCAATAGATGTACTTCCATTTACTGCAACATAAAAATAAATTTTTCTATGTTTCTAGTAGAAACAGTATTAAATCTGCTTTTACAAAGAACAAGCTCAGTCCCTATGCTTAATAAATGGCAGGCCATGGGACTTCCCCTTTTAACATTTTTAAAAATTATTTCTGGTTGTTTTCTGTCTTGCTTTGACTACTGTTATTACTTAGAAGGAGTTTATCCTGGATTAGAAGAATATGTGGAATCACTTACCTAAGTAGAAATTGGATTCAGCCCTAAATTAGGTCTTCTAAGTTTGTGCCTAGTTACAATAATTAAAAAATAAAAAAACACAAAAAACCCCACAAACAACCAAACCCCAAATTGTATTTAGGTTCCAAAGAGAACAAATAAAATTTAAAAGTAATTTCATTTTCTCTCTTCAATCACATAAGGCACACATAAGACACTTTTAATCTAAAACACATGGACATTTTTCCCTTCAGTCTGCTCTGCAAAGGAATCCTTCCAACTATTCTTGGACGAAGATCATACCTGTTCCTATTTCCATGGAAACATCCTTTCCAGACCCCACACATTTTCTGCCAGTAGCTGGTATCTCGAGTCTGGAGGAACTGTTTGTTTTGTCTTTTTCCTTCTGGATGACAATGACTGCATATTTGTACAGCCTTGCCTGATGAAGAGTATTCAGGACATCCCCATGGACTGAGCTTGCCAAAGATTTGCCATTGATTGACAGAACAAGATCTCCTCGATGGATAGTCCCTTCTTGAGATGCCACTCCCTTTGAAAACACTCTGTGGACCTACAAGAAAGGTAATTTTAACAAGAACCACAATTTTAACATGACCACACACAGCATTCTACATGCCAGGCTGAACAGAAACGCTCTACCAAAATCTGCAGCCAGTGCAAGCACACTGGCTATCAAGCACACAGCATTTGCTCCAGTGAACACCTTCAAAGTGACTAGACAGAGCTCCATTTGGGGATGGGGGAATTCAGAGGAAAAGACACTGTTATTGCACAGTCATTTCTAAGCCAAAGATGACCAAAACTAGTAAGGGAATGTAATATCACAAATCACTTATGCTTTCATTAAACGCTTCAAAGGCCTTCAATTAACATATTTCTGGTGACACAGAGGTTAAATCCACTTTGTGCCATAGCAGCCACCAAGAACACTGTGGTGAGCTACACCCATTCCCCCAGTTCCCACTGACTGGGACATGCATCCTGTGCTGTTTTCAAATGCACATTTCTAAACATCTGTGCACAGAAAGGCTCTGACTTACTGCAGCTGTACAAGTATTTAATTGTTTGCCTCAATATGACTGATCAAATATCATGCAAATAGATGGAATGGGATGACTTAGCAGCTTGAAATGCATTTTCCTAGAAAAAAAATACTCTATTCAGGGTGGATTAAACTTTGAGAAAACTTCCAGCAAGTTTAGATGTGTGTCATTTACAAAAAGGAACTGACTAAAAGACTCAAGACCCAGTATTTAAGGACTTGCCTATTAGGCACTCTAATTTTAGCAGCCAGAATATGGTTTCCCATGGAGACAGTACTAGGTCTGCCAAACAAATGTTCAAGGCAGCAAATCTGTGGACACAATTCTGCATGGCAATATCTTTAGGAATTTATCCTAATACCCAGACCAGCAGCAAGGCATCAGAAGCCTTTTGGCTCCTATTCCATCTCATTGTAGGGCCATGCTGAGATGGACACCTGCTACAACCCCACAGATCCAATAAGATAAATTTCCAGCCAGTCTAAGCCAGTATTCAAAGCTGGAATAACAGCCTCAGTAACAGATGAAGGCATGCAAATGCAAGTGGAATACAGGGGTTATGCCAAAAAAAACCTGCTCCCTTCCCTCAGTTGCTCACCTCCTCAGTACCATGAAGCTCACTAGGCATTTCCATTTCTTCACCCAAGTGTGGATATAACAGCTCATCCAAGCAGTTCAGCACCCAGTGAAAACATTAAATCTAGCTGGGACCCAGAATTCCAGTAGGTCAAGAACATGATTAAGATCCCTGTACACCCTCTGAACAAAAAGCATTAGGATAGAGCAGGAACTAATTTGTTCATTCTGTTAGCCATGGGACTCATTTGGTCTCATGGCTAACAGAATTCAGGAAAAGGACATCATCAGTTCCTCAGTCTGAGGGAGCTCAGGATCTTATATTTTACGTAGAGTCACAGGATCTAGGTAAGGAATTCTCTAAGAACTCTCCGTGGGGGGACAGACACTTAAGCTTTCCTCTTGTTCAGAGCTGCCACTGTTTGGGCCAGAGACAGGGAACAACTTCTAAAGTGAGAGAAGTAGAAGCCTGCACTCTAGACTTTGACCATATTCTAACTTCATAATACTTTAATATAAAATACATTTATTTATATTGTCTTGTCTAAAACCCAGAAGACTCCTGCAAGGACTTCTGCAGGCCTCAAAACTGAGGACATACCCTTCTTCTAACCTCAGCATTTAATGAATGTCTCTTTTTTAGGGCAGAATTTAAATGTATATTTTGTGTTAAAAAAAAAATCACACAGGACATGAGTTTTCTTGGATTTTTCTGTCTCACTGATCTGTTTCTAAACAGTCACTTTTTAAGTACCAGTATCCTAATAGGACACTATCTTTGGTTCAGAATGCTGCTTAAGACTTAAAAAAAAACCCTAACCAGACAACAACCCTCGTTTACTAACCACCCACAGGTCTTACTAACTCAAAACAAACTCATGACATGAAATCCATAATGTTTGCCGAGGTCTGCAACAATCAGTCTCATGATCTGAAAAATTCTTCAAAAACTTTGCTGCACAGTTTCCTTTCAAAGGCTGGAAATGAAAGTCTCCCCTAAAAGGCTGTGTGCACTGCAGCTGCATGCAGGATTTTATTTACATGCATAGGATTTAGATCTAACCCACCCCATCCAGTAACAGATTTTTAAAGCCTGAAAGTATAATTGTTATCCATCTCCAATAATAAAAATTACACTTCCCAGACACTCTGATTTCAGTAGCAGATGGTAAGCTGCTGCTTCTGAGAGACACTGTGAATGACTTGCAGGGAGTCTTGATAAACGAACACTTGATCTAATCACCTACTTTAAAGTGAGCTTTGTAGAAAAATGACTTGCAGCCATCACTTACTGTGACTGATTTCTGTTCCAAGTCTATTCCCCCAGCAACACTAAATCCCAGGCCAGCTCCTTCTTCTTTGTGCAAGACTACAAAGTATGTGTCTTCTTTGCTCTAGCAGAAAAATGGAGGTGCACAGGAAGGGGAAGAAGAAACACGATACCAAAGATTAAGACCAAGTACACACATAAATAACAAATTCCCAGTACCCACAAATTATAGCAGGTGAAAAAAGACAAGTCAAAGAATTAAAACTGAGATATTAAATGCACTTCATGTTACAGAATGAAGCAGCCATCTAGGACTCAGATGACAAAAAAGGTTTCTTCAGTCTGTCCAAGGCTAGCAAACAAAGTCAAATTTAAGTCAATGACATGGCATTAAACATTGGGCAGCCTAATTTTTACAGGCTATAGACAGTTTTACATTGTTCAACATTTTGCAGTCAATGTCCTCTTCAGTGAATTACTAACAGTTCTGTTAACCAATTTCTTCTTCTTCGAAAGAGTAACACAGATGTAATGCAGGGCAATTGCATCACCCTCTTCTCAGCAAGCTGCGCAATCCTGCAAGGGGCAGTGGCTACATTACTGAAGCTTGGGAAGGTCAGATGGGACACCAGAAAAATCTATTTCACTTGGGAGATTAAAGTAAGGAGCCTGTAAGGACCTAAACAGGATTACAGTGCTCTTGTAGAAATGGGAGCATCCTGCACAGGAAAAGGATTGGTGCAGGTTTGCATCCAAGAAGTCCGACACTGTCACAGAGACCACATTTTTTGGTGCAAGGGGTCCTATAGAAAGGAATTTGGTGGAACACAGTACCTATCTGTGGGGCAGAGCATCAGAGGTGGGGAGTAGAAAGCAAGTTTCTCAGCTTTTCCCCAGGATCCCATCTAACACCGGTTATTTCCAGAAACTGCCAATACTCAAAGTAACAGCAAATCATTAGAAACCAATCTCTTAATCTATTTACTGTTAAATTATAGATGTAGTCCACTAAACTCAACATATTAATGCAGCATTTGCCTTTTGTTTCAGATGGCACAGGGAGCCACAGATCATTAGATTTTATGGTGAAACAGTCAAATTCTTGGCCTCATGACATGTTTCTCTGCCACAGAGTGTCTGTGGAAGATTTTCTACACTAAGTCATTCCTGCAATGTCAGAAACTGATGTCACCCTGCTCCACATCACTGATCCATCAGCTCTCAAGGAGAGAGGAGCAGTGAGGGCAGAATATCTTTATTCACAATGTTTTGTAAACGCTAAGATCTGGCTCACCTGTACCCAAGTGAGAACGAACTTTATGCCTGGCTAGAAACAATAAAATCAGTTAAGTAACTAGCAAATCTGCAATGGAAACATACACATATCTTTGACTGTTAAGTACTGTAGCAATCCTTTTCCTTCAAGAGATTTCCATATCTCAACTTAATTTGCTTACACTGGTGAAGGAAGGGGAAAAAAATCAGGAGAAAAAAGAAGTTCAGATGTTAAAAGAGTTATCTAAGAATCATATGTGTTGGGCCAGTCAACAACATAGTCTGGATACTGGCTTCCCATTCCCAAGGTGCATTCCCTCCCTCCTCAGCCCTCAAAGCTGCTCCTTGCCAGCACACATAATACTGGGCAGAGACCTGGCTGTAGATGCTTACTGCTTTACTTGGACACACAAAGGACACACCAGGCCTCCAGTGATCACCTCTGTTTAGACTCTTAGCCAAAGATACCAGTCACAGAGCCCTAAATAAAATGACCTAAATAAAATAATTAATTTAAAAATTAATACTAGTAGCATTTATTAAATGCTAGCAGTAAATTCAGCACTGTTTAATGCAAAGGATGGTGACAAATTCTTCCCAAGGAAGCTCTCAGTCCAGATCAGGCAGTCTGTCTCATTTTTCAGGAACTGGATAACTATGAAGAACTGTTCTATTGTACATTCAAAATCCACCATTTGAATAGCATAAAATTTTCCAGAATGTGTGCCACACTGGGCTTAAATATGGATAAGAAACTATGCAGACAAGGCGTGCATTCCAAAAAGCATTCAGCTTTATAAATATTTGAGCTCTCAGCCTTTGAAAAGTGGCATAAATAAATAATCTATCCAAAAACACATGCAAAATACTTTAGAGAACACTTAATTACCTCTGTCCAGTTGTACAATCCAATCCTAATTTTATCAGTAAACCTAACTAGCCCTCTTGGCTCACCAAACTTTTCAGACTTGCATTCTTTAGTTATGCTGTCCCCTGGAAGGAGATAAAGCTGGATATTTTGGGGAGGTCTTTTTCTCCCCAGTCTGTTCTGTTTGCAATTCCAAACTTTGGGAACAAAACTCAAGAACACTCTAGATGCAGCTCAGCCAGCAGCTATGCAGACCAGATGACAGTTTCCCTTCCAGCACTGTCATTGTTTTATCAACTTCTCTTCTGATTTAAAAAGGATGTGGATGTATCCCACAAACAGAAACACCAAAAGCAGGGAAGTAATGTTCTCGCAAGCACTTCACTTTAGAAGCCTTCCTCAAACACCTACATAATGAAGCAGGTTATCTTGACACAAAAACCAGTTTCCACAGAAGAGAAGAGAAAGGTCACAGGAGTCTCTCATAAACCCTTCAGCAGCTGCATTCTGGTGTTCAAGTTCAGCTCTGAACAAAATAAATTCAATTTCTGTGATTGCAGCTTCTAGCAAAAGACACCACGCACAAAGAGGAGCAGAGCTTCCCCTGCCCAGTGGGGAAACTGAGTCGGACTCAGATGGCTGGTGGAAAGCTAAATTCTGATGTGCAGTTGCTGGGGAGCCTAGATGGAAAGAATAGTTTTCCACTAAAAATAGGTCTGTTTATTGTGACTCATAAATGCTTTTGAACTTCCTTACACAAAAAGCCATTAAAATTATCATAGGTTTATAGCAGGCATTTAAAACCAGCATTAGTAAAATTAACATCAACTGCAGTTGATAGTAATAGCCTGTCATGGGACTACTGGAGAAGCCCTGAAACAGTTTGGGAAAGATTTTATCTACCCTTAAGAAAACCCTCAAAAATCCACCAATAACCCAGATTTATCTTGTGTTTTTTACCTTTACTTGTGCTTTGACTTCTTGGAGCATAGCAGCAACATCACATTTTGGTACTACCACTGACAAAACAGATTGCAGTTTTTGCCGGTCCAGGGTTGAGACAAGCAGCTGATCCAAGCTAAAATAAATGTAAAAAGACAGAAGAGCTTTATATTTCCCAGCTTTGTAGAGATACATTTCATGTATACAGTGTAGGCTGTATTGGGATAAATGACAAAGAAAAAAATCTCAAAAAACTGGTAAGAAATGGTGTAAACTGGGAGAATGGGAAGGGGCAGAGAAGATTATTTAAGAATAACTCTGAAAGTCAGTCCCTGTTCTGTTCCCCTCATTCTTCCCTAATGGTTTTAGCAACAGACATTAACAGGAGACAGCTACATCTGAAAACTACTTCTGGCAGGACAATAAGGTCATTTGTCACCACAGGCTGTGCTGGCAGCCAGTGCTGTGCGGCCTCCTCTTAAACACTACTGCTGTGCTGTAACATGGCCAAAAACTGACCAAAACCAGCTAGAGCAGCCACAGGAAAAGAGCCCCACTATTCCAGGATAAAATGTTTAATTCTGTAGTGAAGCCAAGACACAGCAGCATGGCAGCTCCAAGGCATCAAGATCATGAATGGCACGCCCCGATCGTGAGGGGAGTGCAGGCTGGGGCCACATCTGAAATGTGCTTTGGGGGAGACCTGAGGCACAGTGGCAGCTTTGCCTTGGGCAGGGATGAAACAATAATAGCAAAGCTAATACCAACCTGATAGACCAGCTGTTTCCCCCATCCAGAGAGCTGCCATGGGGCATGTCATCATCTGAGGCAGAACCCGGTGTCCCTGAGCTGCTGTCCCGGGGGCTGCAAGCTTGCATTCCCATCCCACCCAGCTCCGCGGGGCTGCAGTGGGCTGGTGGAGCTGGCCTGCTCTGGGCAGTCATGCCAAGGACTCTGTGGGGCGTGATTTCCAGCTCTGTCTTGAAGCAGGCAGGCTGTGGGGGCTCCGAGAAGCCCTCTCCACACAGCTTATCCAGGTCAGGCATGCTGAGGGCTCTCAGCTCCCGCAGCCTGGAGCGGGACAGAGGCGGCCGCCCCAGGCCCCGGCTGCGGCGCACCTGCGAGGCCGAGGTGGGGAAGGCAGCCATGCCTGCCCCAGCGCCACCCTCCTCGCTCCTCTGGGGCTTTCCATCCCCTTTGCCACCCTCGGTCACACACACAGGCTCTGTGCCAAGGGAAGGCTTGGCCATGGCATTGGCTGGGCTGGGACTGCCCCCGTAGGAGCTCAAGCTGCGCCGTAGTGCCCACGGTGCCTCAGTGGACCTGGATGTGGTGGCCAAACCACCACATGACTTCCTGGCAAGGGGCAACCTTGCAGCCGAGCATATATCAATAGCCTTCACAATGGAACGATCAAAATTTGCCAGGTTTTCAAAGGATTTGATCCTCTGTTTGACAGAGAAGGATGAAATTGGCTCATGTGGCCAGTTCAGCTCATAGTAATAGTAATTCCGCCTGAAGCTTCTCAGTTTATCAGCAGTGGGATAGCTAATGTCACTGGCTGAAGGGGACAGGTCATGGACTTTCTGGGCACTTTTGGAGGTGTAAGCCTGCTCCTTTCCACTCTGGCTGTTAGGCAGATTCAGGTGAACCATCTTTAACATCCCCGTTGCTGCCTGTGGGTATTTCTCCTCTACAGTTTGGCCCTGGGGGCATTGCACAGGGTGAACCTCTGCAACATGGCAGTCCTCCCTCAAGTGACCTGATAACTGGGATGGCATTGAGTAGGTCCTCATCACTGGTTTCGACAAGACACAGAGATGTCTGTCTCCAGCAGTATCTCCTCTTGAGAAATACTGCATGGTCCCCATCTCCTCAGTCAGCCGAGGCACTTCTGCGTTCACCTCTTCTGTTTTCTCCAGCAATGGCAGTCGCAAAAACGATGCTGGTGAGGATGAGGCAGAGGAGGAAGAAGAAGGGGATGATGAAGAGGAGAGCTTCACCTCAATGAAAGTGCGTTGGATCTCCTGCCCTTCCAGCTGCTCCTGCTGAACTGCAGGGGACCCCAATGAAGAAGAGCACGCTCCAGCAGACGTTCCCACATTTTGCAGATCTAATTGCCTAAGGTCATCTGCACTATAGATGCTTTTGGTTGTGTTCAGGTCTCTTCCAGGGTTATCAATCTTCCCTTTTACATATTCAGCTTTTGGTATCCCCTGAGGAGGTGAAGTGACTATGGACTGACTGTCTCTGGCTCTGAAATCATCCACCTTAGCAACCTTACCCTGACACACCACAGCCTGCATGGAAACTTGCTTCTCTTTTGGCTTTCCCCATGATAGCTCCCCACAGCCACATTTCATTTCACCACTCGTGGTTGGACTGCTGCTGCCATTCAGGAGAGGCAGAAGTGAATCTTCAGAAATTACCAGAGATGGTTTATTTTCTAGCTCTGATTTCAGAGTCTTTGAGGCTGCTGAAATGCTCTTTCCAGGATCTGAGTTTGTAGGTGAGTTACGGGGCAATGGTGTTTTCTTTCCCAGGAGTTTGGGGGACAGTTGTGGAGAAACAGAAGCCCTTTTCTGATCAGCCCCATTGACTTTGGTAGGAGTAATGCCAGAAGAATCTGAATTTGTCTTTGCTTTGCTTTTGATGGTGAACCCTTTTAGCTTTGGTCCTGCTTTAGATTTCTGATTATTTAAAAGGGTGTCCATTATACTTTTTTGTGCCGTTGCCTTAGACTCCTGACAGGATTTTTTCTGTGAGGATAGGCTGTGTGGTACTGCAGCTCCTTTGCAGTGATTTGTGCCTGAGCTTTGGACTTTTCCATTTGAAGTCCTTCCTGAAGTCACAGAGTTAATTTTCTCATTTTTTCCTGGCAATTCATGAGTTGCGTTAGCCTTTGGATCTTTAGATCTAGTGGGAAAGGGTGACCTGAGTGATATTCCTCTTGTTGACGATGCATTCACATGATTGCTGTCTGTTTTAGACAAGGTGGACAAACTGTTGGTTTCTTTCTTCACCAAGCAATAATTAACAGAATGATTACAGTCATCAACTGCCATTTCACTTTCAGATTTGGATCTCTGCTCATCATGACATCCTTCTTTCTCAAACAAGCTGTTCTCCAAGACACTGACATTTTTAGCAGAACAAAAGCTTGTCTTTTTGCAGTGCAGAGACCCTTTCTCTTCAATGGATTCACAGCATTTCTTATGTTCATTACTGTTCCCCAAATCTATCTGTTCTTCTGTACGTAAGGCACCATTGTTACAGAAAGAGTAAACTTTGGGGATACTGACTGAATTTTTTAGGATGTCATCTTCTGGCAGGAGAACTGAGGAAGAAGAACACAAGGATGCAGAGGACACATCCAGACACTGTGAAGGACATGGAGTGGGACCACCATGATCTTCCAAACCTAGTTTGTTGATGCTTGTCTCCAGCGACCCACACATTGCACAGCCCTCATTCTGCAAAACTTTGCCACTGTAAGGGTGCAGCGGGGACAGTGAGGATGAGCTTATTCCAGAGGTATGATGCTGCTCCTGTGCGGGCTTCTGCAGCTCGTCGCTCATACAACAAATCTCAATTTGCTCCTCATCTGACTCTGTTACAGTAGAGCCTGTGGGAGCATTAGCAGCAGCACACTGCCCAACCTCACTAGCACTGTCAAAGACTTCTGTGACAGACTCTGCATCTGAGTGAGAATCCTCTGCAGCCCCATACATCGACTTTGGAAATGGGTCATTCCTCTTACCATCCAGAGAGTTTGCTGCAGGCAACTCATCCTCATTTAAACTGCTAAAATTCCTAGAATAGTTATTTAAAGAGCTTTTATTCACAGTAAAAAGTTTGCCTGTGTTGATGGAGTCCAACACAGATAGCCCCCAAACCCCTTGTGCATTAGCTCCACAATTCACAGTTTTTTCCAGCAGCTCCTCCTTGGGTGCTCGTGGCTCAGACCCAGGGCAGCCTTCATCAGTGCCACAGCAGCACATTGTGGTGTACTCGTCTCGGAGGGGACTTTCTGCGCGCGACGGGGTGCGCGAGGCCCTGCCCTCGGGGGCACCCATCTGGCTGAGCAGGTCATCGATGTCAGTGACAGGGACGGCCGCGCAGTCCTCGTCACGGCTGCCCTTCGGGCTACCTCTGTGCACGTCCCTGCTTGTGGCATCAGGCGGCAGTGCTGCTCTCTCTGCCGCGCAGCCGCCGACAGCAGCCTGCAGACCTGCTCTTTCTCGATTCCCAGAACTCTGTTCTTCCTCTGCTGTGAGGATGCTGTTGACATTGGCTTGATTTTGAGTGTCTACCCCCGGAGACAGGATGAGGTTTGTAAATCTGCTGACAGCTGCATCATGATTTAAAAAAAAAAAAAAAAGGAAAATCCTGTTAAATATAAGAAGTGATATAGAAAACACCAGGTTTTATTACAAAAATAGACACCCACATAGACTACATGTTTTCATTTTGATCTGCACTCCTCCTCTTCTGTAATGATGTTTACAACAACTCGAATTAATCATAACCATGTGTATTTGAGTAGTGCACAGAAGGGAGCAATCCACTTATCCAAGGTTAGTAGTCATGATCTGTTTAACTCTCATCTTTGAAATTACAGCAGTCAAGCAGCTAACTGTACCAAAGTGTCAGCATGCAGTAAGTCACGCTGAGTAGCACTGCTTCTCATCACTTGTTTCATCTCTGAAATCTCCAGTAGAGACCCCAGGGAGCACAGAAAGCCCTGACATAGCAAAGGTGACCAGATAACACAGTGACAGTCCGTGCATAAATAACTTGGCCCTGAACCCTCAGCACTTCTGCAGGTGTTCATTGTGACATGCATGGGTGATGTTATGCACACATTAAACACATGGGCTTTACTGCATTTCTGGCACAGACCTCTCCTGCCTTCCAATACACGTTTAACCCATTCCTGGGCAGCACACCGAGCTTCCTGTCACTGCTGCACTGACACATTCTCTGTCATCCATTTCTCCACCTCTTTAGCTTCCAGCATTTCACCCTATCAGATTCTGGACTCCACTTCTCTACCCTGCTTCTGAGACATGCAACTGCATTCAAGCTGCCTTCCAGAGGCCAGTTACTATGACATGGGGCCCAGAAACTGTATGGAGAAGAAGAGTTTATTCAGTGTCAGAATCCTTTCCTGCTCTTTTGAAGGTGCCTGCGCATCTCTGTACTTCTCACACAAACCTGCAGGATTACTTAATTTAACTTAATACCACATCACTTAATTTAGGAATCCATGTTAAGAAGTGCTGATTCCTCCTGGAATCAACAAGGGAAAAACAACTCAGGAAGGCAATCCCAAGCAGCCACATTAGAATTTGAAGTACTCCCCTGCTTCAACATGCTGAAGAGATTGCCTTTTTTGCCAGTGGGATAGGACAAGGGGAAGGGTGAAGTGCCTTACAAAGTACTGCCAATGTGTCCTTACCACAGTGCTATTGGTTTGAAAAGACACCGCAATCTAAGGAAACAAGAACAAGACCCAGCCAAGCCTGGAATTCCTTAAACAACAACTGGAAGTCAAGCATCTGGAAGCACTTTAGGTTCCCAGGTATTAATAGGTATACAAAGAAGATCATAAGCTAGAACAAAGCAAAATATTATGTTCTCCCTGAATTTGAAAAGTATGCTTTTCTTTTTCAAACACTCATTTCCACACCACATAATTTGTACAGTCTGTGGGGATTCATATATTGCTGGAGAAGCATAAATCAGCCTTCATAATAAATCAGCCTGCATAAAGCAAGAAGGTATCAAGTATTTCAAGTCACACTAGAAAACTTTTTGTAATGAAACATAAAAATAAACATTTTTATAAGATTTTAGTTTTCTGTTTCATCTTCCTGCATTTTAGAGAATTCTGATATAATAAAAGGGAAGGAAAGAAAAAAAAAGAAAGAAAAGAGGTTTTTAGTGTCTTATTGTCCATTCATAAAAACATTACTAGAACTTCAGATTTAGGAGAGACAGATTTGATTATAAGGGGCCTATATATTTTATGAACAGGAACAGCAATGAAATGAGTCGTCAGGACAAGAGTCACTGCCATTTTAGTTCCAGGACTGCATCAAATGACTCAGATCTCTGCAAACACTGGCAGGAGGGACCTACTCTATGTGGGAACTTTGAATACCTCACACAGGAGAAGGTTTTCTCCCCTTATCATGATGCTAGAGAGGACCCTGAAGCTTGACTTGGTGATGAAGTGCTTTGCTTGGCTCACCAATGCAGACACAACGTCTCCCTATCCTCTCCTCTGAATCCATGTGGAAAGCTAGGAGAGCAGAAGGTCAGGCCCAGCTAATCCAAGGACATTTTGTTCACTTGTACCCAGAATAAATGGTGCAAAAGCAAAACTGCTTTCTCACCTGATGCTGCCTTCTGGATCTCCAGGGTTACGGATGTGGGAAGACACTGCATAAGCAAGCAGATTTCCTCATACATCATCTTGCTGACGGGGATGCTGTTGATAGTGGTAATCTCATCTCCTACAGCCATCTTGCCCATTGATCCCTGATGCAAAGAGAGATTCAAGGAAATTATAAATAGACATCAGAAACCCTGCAGAGACTGCAGGGAAGCAATTAATAGCTTACAAGCAACATCCTCTATTTCACATCACTGCAGAGTACAGGTACCGTGGCTGTCAGTTTGCCAGCACATAAATAAAGAACAGACTGTATTTCTGCCAGGAGGAGAATTAAAGATCAATCAAAAACAGGAAGGTCAGAAGATCTGCAATTTTCTCTGGGAGATGAGTATCATAATGGAGGATGTATCCCTCTTAATTAAATGGAATGGGATGGATCAGCCCTAATTTCTTCAGGACTCGAATGCTGTAATTTTTTTAATTCTATGCATGAACTACTTCTCAGGTGGAACTCTCTTAAACCGGTGAACAGACATGAACTGAGCTCTTAAGGTAAAGGTTTGTTTCTAAGTACTGTAAAATAAGTCTCAGAAAAAGGCAGGAACAATACCGAAATCCCCAGATCTCACAGCCCTATTCAAACTGCTGTGCCATATCCCCTCTTACTCTAGTGGCTGCTAATGAGATTAAAAATGCTACAGCCAGGTTTGCATATCAGAGTATTAGTCTTCTTTCTGCACTTCTGCATCTAGCAATTCTACAACCAGCGTGAAGCACATATCCCTACTGGTATGGGCATGTACAAGATGCAGAAGAGAAACATGTTACTGGTACTACTGTAGCTCTTGGCAAACCTAGCCAGCACCTAAAGTCTCTTGGTTCCAAATCCCTGTACTACAGGGACATGCACATATAAAATAGTAAAGCATATATAAGTTTGCTACTACCATCCTCTGCCACCAGGGTTTACTTATTTTGTCTTTGCCCACAGTTAGAAAATAAATACAAAAATTGCATTCCCTGAAAATTGCAATTGCAAGGGGGATGAGACCATCTCAGTGGATCTGTGTCCTGCCTCTCTTAGTTTTGAATTAGCCTGGGTGCAGCTCTGAATCAGAAACATTTTATTTAGCAGCAGCTCCAAAAAATGGGGTGAGACATTTTGCCCAGCAAGGACAAACACCTCAATTGTGTTTACTCTCAACAGACCACTTACTCAGTAATAACCATGAAAATAATAACCAGCCCCACAATGGGAAAGCACATCAATATAATGCACTCAAATTACAAATTACCATTTCTGCTGGTCCACCTGGCCGCATCCCTGTGACGACAACCTTTAAGGGCATGGCTTGGATTTCCAAATCCAGGCCAAATGACTCGTGCTCATTGCGAACCAGAGTGACAACTTCAACCTGGCCCTGCCCGGCCACATCAGGTGCTTCACACTTCTTGCTGTGAGGGAGCATCCTGGCAACAGGTTTGCTGTAAGAGCCATGCTCCTCTGTCCTGTGTCTCTGAAGGCTTCGGCACTCAGTGCTCATCATGCTTTTCACTCTGGTGACTGCTCTGTGCTCAAGTTTTGGTGATCTCTTGGATTCAAGCTGTGCTTCCCGGAGCTCCCTCAAACTCAGGCTGCCAAGACGAACTTCAGGCACACTTGAATAATCAAAAGCTATAATGGGGAAAAAAGGAGATTCGGCTTGCTCCAGCGTGCTGTCTGCAGACTCCACAGAGTTGCTGAAGACAGGGGAAGATGTCTCCATGCTGCTGTATCTTGATGACTCACTATCCTGGCTCTCATCATCTATTTCTACAGAAGAGGTTGTAATGACAATGCCAGCATCCTCCTGGCTCTTGGCCCTCTGGCTTCTGTGCAAGTGGGAACTTTCATCATCATCACTGGCGTCACCATCATAGAAAACAACCCGCCTCTGTCGGTGAAAGGGGCTCCGGGCAGATTTTGGGCTGTCACTGAGGATGCCAGGTCGGACAGACTCCACATGCTTGCTGTGATGGCTAGACGACCTCCCGCCAGCTGGAGAAGTCAAACCATTTGCTTTTGTCACTCCGGCATCTCTAGCAGCTAGGGAAAAAAAAAGTTAGACTTATGGATGATTTTTAACACCATGCATCTCACTACAGCAGAATACATGTGGCTGTGTTTGCAGAGGAACCTTAACTCTTCTTCACAAAGCAAAAACCAGGCTTTTCATGTCCCCACTTTTAACTACCGTAAACATCAAGAGGACTGCAGATAGCACTACAATTTATGGGTAATTTCCAAAATCACTTAATTGGCATGTCTAGTTCTATTTTTAGTTTATTTCTAAACTATGACTATGACTCAAAGAAGAAAGGGATGCAAATTCAAATGTGTATTTTAGTTTAAACAAAATATTTTCTTTCACTATTTCCTTATATCTAAGCTCAAGTCTCCTGCATTAACTCACAGAGAGTAAAAATTGCTTTCTTCAACATAGACTGAAGCACACAACAAGCAATTTCAAACTAACAAGGAACAAACCCAAGAACCCTTCTCAGGTTCTCCTTAGAAGGAACTGCATCTCACTTTTTGGGAAGTTACTTTGTTTTGCTTTTTTTGGTGGCTAGTTAGAAACATAAAATTGCTTTTAAATATTAAATAATTTCCACAGAAAATAAGACGTAGACAAAGAAATTACTGGAGAAACACAGGAAAGGGAGAACAAATCCATCCTTTGAATCTGTGATCAGGCGCACATCCATAAGGACAAACAAGGTTCTTTCAGTCAGTTGCTATGGGGAGAAAGATACATGCAAAGTATCTGATGTAAAATTGCACATTTGTTCTTACACATATATTGACCCTTTCAAAGTTTCTGAGACAAAGTTTCTGACACTTTCCATAAATGTAATAAATAAGATGATCAGTCATTTGAAAAAAAAAAACCCAAACTCTGCAGTACTGTCAATCTAGTTTCATCCAAACCAATCAAAGTCATTTTCACATTATCAGAACAGCATTTTGAACAAAATAACATGGAAACAGGCATTTCTGTGGATTGTTGCAAATTCTTTCAATTTTCCAGAGCTTCATACAATCAACAATGGCTTGCAATACACTGCCTGGCATTTCTTACCAGAACAGAGACCACCACAACTCTCCTGTACAGGAACCCAGCACTCAGTGACTCTCCCCCCACTAGCCCAAACACCAGACAAATTTGCAACACTTACTCAGGCTGCCAGGGAGAAGAGAGCCATCATCCAACCAGCTGTTCCTGTTCTTCTGACGGAGCTGCTCATCATCACAAGGGCCAGGTACAGCATCAGAGAAGGGGAGATGGTTCATACCATCGTGGGAGAAATATTGGGAAAGTTCTGCCTCGGAGCTGACAGATCCCTGCTGAAGAGAAGTGACCCTGGTGACCAGCTGTCATTGATGCATAAAGTCCCTGCCTACATGTGAGCCCCACACAGACCACTCGTATTGCTGTGTCAATAAAGTAGGTTTAAACCCTATTTTTAAAATTGAGAGCCAAACTATTGAATTTGGATATCTGAAACACTGCACATCAATACATTTTTTGCCAATACAATAAATAAAAAAGGATTCCCAATCCCACTGCTTTACAGGTGTGCTTCAGTGCAGAAACAAGAGATGAAACTATTCAGGTTTGCAGTTCCCTTTATACATGTTCTACACTGAGAGAAGGGAAGGCTTTGTACCTCTAGACACAATGTCTACGGCTTCCTCGGCTTTACCAGGAAAAACAGATTTTTCCACTGCAATGGCTACATAGAAGGACTTAGTCTCAGCCTTCTGCCCAGAGGCTCAGGTCCTTCCTGCTAACTTTGAAGCGGCACAAAGCAGCGGTGCCTCGGAGGTGGCAGGAGGTGGGACCCCACATCCTTCTCTGCCATGCTCTGCACATCACTCCCAAAGGCTACAGTCACATAGACAAACATGAGCTTGCTGCTGTCACAATTTAAATGTGTGACACAAGAAACAAACTCTTTCATGGAGCTCATGTGACAGGGAAGGAGCACGCAGGTTTGGTTTTGAACCCCTTATCCAAGTAAGAGCTCTAGTAAAAGCTAAATTTGAAGCAGGCTCTATTTTTATTTAGTCTAATCCTTTTACCCGGCTTGCTGGCTCCAAGAAACGTTTCATAGTCCAGCTGAGGGGAGATGAGGTCTCTCCTTGTTTGGCCTTCACACTAGGAGATGGACTTTTCTGCACAACTCCTGCTAAACACAGATTAGTTAGATGCCAAAAATTAAACTTGTGGTCCATATAATCAAACAGGCTTCTCATTTGTCTTCTGAGCTGATGGCTGCATTTAATCACACTTATTTATTATCTGAATTGCTTTCCTAAAGTGAGATTTATTCAACATTTCAAAAGTTCTCCCTCAGAACAGATGGAATGTTACCACCAAGACACGTTAGACCAGTCAGGCCCAGTGCTATGAACAAGAGAGGAGCAGGAGATGGTCTTCCCCATCTGTTGGAGCATGCTGTTGACTAGGGACAACCTCAGAAGAAAAATTAGCAGCCCTGGCAAGGACTTCAAAGCAGATCTTGTCTGACACACATAAAAAAGGGATCATAACAAATCTAACATTTCTGTCTGAACATCACATTACTGGTCACTCTGCCATTGACAAAAATTTGCTTTCATCTGCCAGACTTTGGGAAATGCTGGAGTTCAAACACATCACGGAGATGCCAGAGTACATATTTTGACATAACTTTAAAGATCAAAATGGTGTTAAAACATATAGTCCACTATGCAACACCTAGACTTTTTCAAATGGTCACAGTATTTTTGGGGTTTTTTTGCCATTAAGGGCAAACATACATAGATGAAGTAAACCCCTCCTGCTGTTTCCCTAATGGAACATTGTGTTTCCCCTCATCTTAAAAAAAAGTTCAGAAAAACCACCTCTTTCAGGTCAAGCTACATAAGCTGCAGAGCTGATCTATTTTAACTGGATGCTTGTGCTAAAATTTCTGCAGTGGACAGAGTGATGATACTCCCTATACTATTCTGCTGTCTTGAGGGCTCTCAAAATATTAATGCTGGGGAACTTCAGAGCACGCCCTTAATGCTCCTGCATCTGTGAGAAAACACACACTAGAGAAGGGAACATGTTGCTACCTGTGACGTGAGAGGAGCTGGAGTCCTTGCTCTCTCGGTGGGTAGTACGTGCGATTGCTTCATCCATCTCCTGCTCTGAAACCTGAAGTGGGGTGGAAGACGAAGCTCAAACAGGGTACAAGAAATTACAAGAGTCTTACCACTTACCACAAGTACATGATCCATTTCATATCAGCCACCCTTTTTAAAGATGCAATAAAGACCTAGTTGAGTGCTCCTAAGCCCTTGTCCCCTGACACAGATTACTTGTCCCCAAAAACCAGGAAGCAGAAGCCTGCCAGATGCATGAAGACTGCATCCAAGTGACACCCAATATAAACAAATAAAACAGCCCCAGACTTAAAAGTAATCAAATGAAGCTATTAGAGCCTGGTTTTAACTCAATTAAAAGCTGTGTATTGATTTCTTGAGAAAATATTACTTTAAAATAGACAAAGACTGCTTTGTGCAAGCATACATCAGAAACTTAAGCTATTCTACGCTTAACCAACCGGAAGAATACCAGACTTCCCATAATATTAGCTATCTTTTAAATTTTCTTTTGTCCTTTCTCTCTTTCTTAAAAAGAAAACTAAATCAGTAACTGGAAATTAATGTTTTTCTGGTTTAAGAATAAATACTGGTTTACCATATTTGCTAATTTAGCCCATAATTACTGCCATACATTTAATTCTTATTACTGGAAAATGTATGATTTTATACAGGAACAATGAATCTGCAGGAATATATATTTAAGATCAGAAAGCAAATTAATTCTGACAAAAATACTTTCTATGCACATAGCTTTCTATGAATTAAAATTCAGCATAAATAGAGACTACAAACTTGAGTCTTCCTGAACCATGAAGAGTTGAGAGATTCTGAAGCAAACTCAGCAGTTTAAACACAGCATAAATGCCATATTCAGTCAGAATAACAAGCAGAAAGAAAATTTTGTGGTATTTCTTTTGAAAATATATGAAAACACCAAGGCAAACATATTCAGCAGCAAAATGTACTTTTATGCTATAAAATAAGAAGTTAAGTATAAAAATGTTCAAAACAACATGAACCTTTGTAAAAACACATCTCTGTTTCCAGCCTGTGTCATGACCTTACAGCAAACCAAAAGTCCCTGGACTCCTGGGGCACAGGGAGTTCCTGCAGAACATGAACCAGATCCTTAGACTATGATCCATGGCCTTAACACAAACCTTTTGGTAAAACATATCCCAAGAATAGAACAGGTCCCAGGCACACTGCAGTACATTTTTAAAGTTAACCAAAAATCCATGCTTCTGCAAACTCTGCTAGCATTAATGTTTAGCATCCTTTATGCTCGGGCAGTCCAAAATGGAAAGGGACAAGCTAATTCCTAACTCAAATCTGCATGCTGGGGTATTATTATAAGAAAATGAAATTGAAATGAAATGAAACTAAATTAAATTAAATTAAATAACAAAATACCCACACCTATTTATCGATCCCCCAGTCCTTTTAGAACATGGGTGACAGTAACATAAAAACAAATATGGGTTCCTATATGGACACTCCTCCAGGGATCCAGCCATGAGAGATTATGGATTCAATACTGCTAGGATTATGTATTCAGTATTGGAAAAATGGAAAAATGCTTTAGGGTCTCTCAGCTCAACTTCTAGCTTTTCATATATTTCTTGGCAAAGGATTTGTTGTCATCTTAAATATCACTTATGGAAAACTGTAATAGGAGCCACTTAATAGTTTCCCTCTGTTACTGAGTAATACCAAGCAATTAGCTTAACTCAGTTCATCCTTCCAGCAGACACCAGGTTAGGTCACTCATCAGCTTTCTAGACCCCATCACAGCAACAAGAGGGACAGATGAGAAAAGACAGGCTCTACAGCATGGCATTTTTATTTCATGCTTCTTACAGACACTCCAAAAGGTCTGTAAGCCTTAATAACACAGTCACATTGAGCCATTGTTTTGGTTCAGCACAGTACAGAGACACACCAGAAATACTGCTATCTTAGGCTATATGCCCAATTCTTACCCTCCCGTGCTTACCTTAAATAGAACCACAGCCTCTTTCTTTCTAGCAGCACAAGGTCTTCCAACAAAGATAATAAACTCTGGCATATAGGCCCCTATTTGTTGACTGTATATTTGATTTAGCAGAAAATACACTATTAATTACAAAATAAGAACCCTGAGTTCCCCTAGATATGGCATTATTAAGGCTTCCATTTGTAGTTATGAGTTCAAAAGTCAGAGCTTTCTGGACCCACTAATGCAAATATTTTTACAGCTTCATTCCTGTTTAAACAGGAAGGTTTCGTACACTCATGAAATTCTTTGAAATACTGAAATAAAAGAAGCTGTTATTCCCTATAGCTTGCCTAATAGGCTTTCATCTTCTATCATCAATTTTTAAAAAATGCTTGAGAACACTTACTTTGTAAATACAGCCTTATTTCCAAACTGACTGTGCATGGATTCAGTAGCAGTGCACTCCATATTCTTATGTTTTAATTCATGAAGGAAAACTTTGATCTTTGGATAGATTTTACTTTATTACAGTTGATCAATTCAAGCTGTTGATACATATATTCCTGGCCCCTAAATCATATTCTACTCAAAGACAAAGTAACTGCAAAATAACTTTTAGGAGGAAGAGGTCTTGTACTGTATTTGCATTGCTACTTCATCCAAGTACCAAGAAAGATGGGAACACTTCATTCAAGCAGTTCCAGGAAAATGCAATTGATCAGTGGGTGACTAAGTGAAAAGCACAAGGGACAGTCCAGCATTGCTATGACTTACAAACCTGGGAAGCATCATTACAATCCTGACATCTTGCACAATACATGCCATAGTGAGAAAAAGCCATTTTCTTAATTTTCTGCTTTTCTGACAGCAAGACTCAAATTACAGTGCCAGATGAAAACAATCCAGATACACTCACTCATTTTCTCCTCACCTTTGGGTTAGGATGACGACTAATGATTAGGCTGACTGGGCCGGGTCCGCACTCACTGAGGATTGCGTAGGCTTCACTTAACGCTGCGTGACGCAGGCTCACAGAATCTGCCTCCAGAATCTGGTCACCCCGGCTGCACAGAGACACAGAATCACTCAATCACAACCACCTTCCATGCAAAAAAAAAAACCCTGTACTTTCAACTGACGGCCAAGATTTTTCAAAGACATAAGTGCTCTGGAAAAGATGTGACTTTCAAAGAAGGTGCTGCTACTAGTGATGTGAATGGTTTAAGTCCTCTTGAGTTCACAAAGGAGGCTCAGAGATCCCTTCTGCACTTACTGTCAGTGCAAAAATCTCTATTAAATAAACCAAGAAAGCTGTCTACATTTGGGCCAGTGTGAAAGCTTGTTGAGCACAGAAGACAAAAAATGGGATTCAGATGGGCTGTTCCTTCACACCACATTGAATTACTTAGCAGAAACACTGGTAAGAAATTAATCACTTAGATATGACTTTATGAAATTACTCCAGGAAAGGATTGAGCCTGGTAAGCCTGTATGTGTTAAAAATTATCATATAGAACTTATTAAAAAGGAAAGAGAAAAAATAAAACTCTCCTGAAAGGAAAACACACTGTGTGATTTAAAACTGCATGTAGTGATACAACAAGGGAGTATGGCTTCAAACTGAAAGAAAGCAGGATTAAATCAGGTGTTAGGTAGAAATTCTTTACTGTCAGGGTGGTGAGGCACAGGAACAGGTTGCCCAGAGAAGCTCTGGAAGTGTTTGAGACCAGGACGGATGGAGCTTTGAGTAACCTGACCTAGTGGAAGATTCACTGCCCATGGCAGGGGATTTAAAACAAGATGATCGTCTTGAATGTCTCTTCCAACCCAAACAATTCCATGATTCTATGATTGTTTAGTTTTGTTTTCTCAGTTTTGTAACTCTTGCTTATGGTGCTCAGACATCTGGAACTATTAAAAGAAAATATCATCAACTAGGGATATCATTAAAGCATTCTCCATAATTCCTGAAACATTTGCTTTGAATAGACACTCTCAAAGAATCTACTATTGCTGGCTTATGTTGGGCTACTTGTGACAATGACACTGTCATGTGTGACACTTTGAGTACACACACCAAAGGCAAAGTAACACCTACAATTCAGTCACCTGCACTTCTGGTACAGGCTCAGAAAAGTAAAGGGTGACGTATCAGCTGTGCAATCATCCCCCTGCTCTGCCTATCCTTTAGACCTACACAAATGGAGTCACTTACACAGCCACATGACTGAGAGAGGGAGCTCAGATACAGAAGATCTGGATTCAAACCTCCCCTGCCATTGCAAAGCCAACATTTGATTAACAACGTTTTCCAAAAATCAAAACCATCCTGTAAATTTTGGCCTATAAAGCCATAAATCGCTGATGGGACAACAGAAGCAACGTCTCAAAGAAGCAAGCTAAAAATCTGGGAAGCCTGCCTGGATATAATCAATCACGTAAACCTAATAAACATTGCAGCTGTTACATACAGACATAACCAGCACTGCAATGTTTTCCAAAGGGGCCTCAAGAAAGCAAGTTACCCTTAAATGCTGTCTCCTGTAGACATTTCTATATTATAGGAACTTTCAAGGGTTTTGGCAGCAATGCCACCATAAAATTATCTTCTTCCCTTATTCCAAAAATTCAAATTTCTATCACAGTTTTCCTGGTGAGCCAGGAAACAGAAGGTACTCTCTAGCCATGTGAAAGCAAGGCATTTGCTCAGCTTCTCTGCACCAGTGCTCACACCACACACTCAAAGTGGATCACACAGTCCCAGCACCTCTTCAGTATAGTCTCCCCTCTGGAGCCATGCTCCCAGCACCCACCAGCACTTATGGAGGAATGCAGAAAGCGGGAAGGTTTCCTGCAAAGGTTTTCAAAAATGAAGCCTCCACAAGAGGAAAAGCAAGTAAGTTTCTGTCACTTAATCCAATGTAAGGCACAAGGGAACCCTGGGAATGATTGCTTCCTAAAGACATCCCAACTCCATGACAGAGTGCTGCTGGTCAGCCTGCAGCAATCCTGACAGATTGAGAATAAGGCTAGAAATACACTGCTGCAGCCACGGATAAAGGCAGCTGCAGCAACATTTACCCCAGCTCTTTTTAGGAGACTTTCAGGTGACTGAGCTTTTCAGCAGAGCTCTGTAAATTTCCTCCCAGTCTGGGGCCTCTGGCTACCGCTCTCACCAAAAAGCATGAGGCTGCACTT
Organism: Chloebia gouldiae; assembly: GCA_003676055.1. Classification (NCBI taxonomy): domain Eukaryota; kingdom Metazoa; phylum Chordata; class Aves; order Passeriformes; family Passeridae; genus Chloebia; species Chloebia gouldiae. The sequence continues at coordinate 3,646,967 of QUSF01000044.1, read as the reverse complement.
CTTGCTGCTCCCCTTTTTCAAAGGGTGCTATTAGGCTCAGCTTTCTGTATTGAGAAATTTTTTAAAAAACAACCGAACAACCCAGACCTTAAAGACCATGTTGTTTCCAGAACAAAGAATAATGTTTCCTGGGTATTTGATACTATTTTGGAATGTCTTTACTTAAATGCCTTCTTTTTGGTGAACTCTCATGTATAAATTCCCTCCCTGCACATCAAGCGATTGATGAAAATAAAATCTCAATTGATTTTATCATAAAACCACTACAGCATGTTTCTGCTTTAACCAACCTTAATCTGCCATCCATTTTAGCCACTGATCCTGGGGCCAGGCTGTGAATGTATATCCCAGGCGAACTGTTTTCCAGTGTGAGACAACAGGCACCAATGCCGAGCCCAACCCCTGGCTCTGTGAAAAACAAGGAGTACAAAGAAATGTGGCAGATTGTAATCGCACAGGACACACAAGTGTTTGTGTTTCCACATCCCATCTGAGTTCAGGACTCATGTCATTGTTTCAGGGCTGGCCTTAGGTGCAGTTGTCAGGAAGCTAAGACCAACAAGTGGAAATCAGGATTGAAAATAGCTGATCCTGACTGTTTTCTGAGATTGCTGTATCTCAGAAAATACTCTGTGCACTGTGGAAACCTCCTGGAAATGTCACACAAGGTCTGATCTGGTCCAAGACACAAAAGAGTAGAGGCAGCAGTCCAATCAAGATGTCATTTAAAATTACTGCAGAAAACACAAGCACAGAAGATGCTGCCAAATGTATTGCTCTCTTTTGTTAAATATCTGTATGGCATTCCTCAGCAAAGAAGCACAAAGGAAGGTGAGGCATTATCTCTGGTTCAATGGTCACCTCTGTCCACTTTCACCTCTGCTTTCCTTCAGGTAACAACATCCCTGTTGTAGAGATCACTGGACATCTTACATTCTCTCTCGAAATTTTCAATCCAACCTTTAAAATCACTTAATTATAAGTCTTGAAAATAGGCATATTTGTCTACCACATATAACATATGCTTTAAGTTTATAATGAGCAATTATTAATAATGAGAGCAACCCTCATGGAGGAGTTCAAACAGGTTATCAGGGAACTTTTCAACACTGTGCAGCTTTGCCTTCCCTGGAGATGCCCTTTAAGAGAAGGGCACAGCCTCTTGGGCTACCATGAGGTTGATTTACATTTTGCCTCACAGCCTCCTTCTTTCAGCAGCACAGACACTGACTGCTACCCATAAGAGGCTTCTGATTCTGGAAAAGTAAAATGGAGAAAAGGGAACTCTTCAGAAGTTTTTGCATTAGAGGGTACTTTCCCCCCTCATCCTGTGGTTCCATGTCAAATGGGCATACTTGGGTGTACCGGGTACAAGAGTCTCTACCCTGTTCCAAATAACTCCCCTAAGAAGCAGAGATTTGTTCTCCCAGACCATTTCGAAAGACCCTCACCTTTATTGAGTGTCACATCCATGACGATCCTGTCCTTGGGGCCAGGTCCTTTGCGGCTGGAGGAGGAGCCCTCGGGCTCCTCGGGGCCGGGGACAGGCACACTGCCGCTGGCGCTGGGGGAGCTGGAGCGGCTCAGCAGGGTGGGGGTCACGCAGGGCGTGAGGCTGGGGCTGCGCAGCCGTGTGCGCACTGTCAGCGTCACAACGCCCTTCTTGAGTTGCTGCAGAGACAGCACAGAACCACGCTGAGGCTACCAACACTGGTCACTAAATATGCACAGTGCAAGAGTATCAAGCTGAGGGTAGGAGATGACAATGAGTGAAGAGGAGCTTGAATCTCTTCAGTGATAGATCCATGTTACCTTAAACCTCTGGATGGCCTCCTGATGGGTCAGTCCTTGCAGAGACTCTCCATTAACCTCCAGGATTTCATCCCCTGGTAAACAGATACAAAAAATTAGGTCAGCAATATAGAGACTATAAAGATTTAAAACACCTTTCCTGAACATGAGGTGATCCACTACTGAAAAGATTTCCATTAACTATCCAATAAAAAGCCGTTTATTGTTTTCAATTTATTTTCACTTGTACTAATGTCTCTACAAGTTACTAGTGATGGAAAACCAAACTAAAAATTGCTCTTCAGGAGAGATCCTTAACTTTGCATTCCCCTTCCCACAAACAAGCTGAAAATGCTGTGGGTTTTAAATAAAGTCTGAAAATTATTATGACATGAAGTCCAAAGGTACTATAAAACTGCCTTTCTTTTGTAAGCATTAACAGGAGAAATGAGGAACAAAGTGAAACACTACAGTACATTACTTCAAAGCCTGTTCAGAGAAAAAGAATCTTGCATCCACGTGCAAAAAAGCAAATGTGTTCCCTTACTAAATGCCTGCGGATAGAGAAGCATGTAGTAGCCCACATGCTGTGACAACAAATGTCTTTTTCACCTCAAGGAACATGTCCTGTCAGATTTCTACCAGCTTTCAGGCTCTGGGTATCACTACTTACACCCAGCTGAGCTATCTACCTTCATTTTATTAATAACAGGGTCAGCAGATCCAGATCCACTTCCTGAAATTTTACTTGCATCTGTGCAAAATTACATGGGGGAATATCGTCAGCTAAGTCTACTTCTCCTCTCCTTTCCTAGCTTCAGTAAATTAAAAAAGAGAATTTTCAAGCTATGAATAGCCTGCAAATGATTGCTGGGTTTATGGGACAGCTGTTACTTATTGGCTTCCCATGGCAAGTGCACAACCTATGATGCAGGGATGCGAGCTTCCCTCTGGCAGCAAGTGTGAGAGTTGGCACCAAAAGCAGCCTCAAATACAACAAGTGTGATAAGGCAGAAAAAGGGGAATGAGGATATGAGGAGAGAAGTAACACAGGAGCAGCTTGAGAGAAGTAACACAGAAGCAGCCTTCCATGAAAGCAAAGTAACACAAACCCTGTAGAAGGGTTGTAAACCACCACTCTAAACTCATGGTCACTTCGTATTTTCAACACTAAGAGTCTGTCTGTCTGTCAGAATGCTGTGTCACAGCACTCAGACCATGGTACAGCACACATGCAGCATGCTGTGCAATCAGCTCAGACACCAAGATTGGCAGCAATAGAATCTGGCTGTATCTCCTTCTCTAACTAGGGTGATATTACTGCCAATCCCTTCCTTTTTTTTTTTCTTTTTTTTTTCTTTTTTTTCTTTTTTTGTGGCTATGATTCTTGTCCTGTCAAAATCATACCAGAAAGCTTAGAGAGTACAAGGGCTCAAAGAAGCCTCTCCCAGACATGTCCCTATATATAATGCCTTCTCAGTCCAGCATCTTTAAGCCACATGTTGTTTGCTATCTGTATTTTCCTGCTGTCACTGACCCACTCCAACTGAAGAATTGCACCTTGCTGTTTGGACAAATAAGAGTTCATGAAAGAGAAAGTGGAAAACAAAGCAGCCACCACAATTCTGTAGTTCCCCATTCTCAATATGAAATACAGTCAGGTTAATTGCTACCAATGATCTTCGACAGGACGAACAAACAGGGCATTTTACATTTTCCACAGCCTTTTGCTGCTGGCCAGGTGCCTAAACATAGCTGAACTTGAATTTTCCTCCTGGACTGAAATAATATCCCACTGTGGTCCTTTATGTGAAGTTGGATTCTCTCTACCATACCTTCTTTAAGCCTTCCATCAGCAGCTGCTGCTCCATTTGGGAATATAGTCTTGACAAAAATCCCCATGCGTCCACGAGCAGAATCTTGACCTCCCACAATGCTGAATCCAAGGCCCTACAGAAAGAATAGATTTTAAGAAATTTTCTCTTTTCCTACAGAAAAGAGAGGAGAAGACACACAGCTGCCACCTTACTCTTACTTATCATCTGTGTGCGAAAGACTGCCAGTAACGTACAAAAAAAGGGAAAGATGACAACCTAAAATCTTCTGATTAATTGTTTGGCCAACCTACTCTCTCATTACATTTCCTCATTTACTTTCACTCCATTATCAACACACTCATCAGCCCAAAATATAGCAGGAGGCACCCTAAGCTGATATAGCAAAAACTCTGAGAATATTTTGGGTTTTTATAAAACGAGGGGTCAATAGATTTCCCATTTTAAAAACAGTAACACATTCAGTCTGAATTAACAGACAGTCAATTCCTACCCCTGAGATCTATATCCAGGATTAACTATAGGTTTCTTTTATGTCACAGATCCTACATTTCCTCAGGAAGAAAAAAAACTTCAGAACACAACATAAGGTTAATGCTGCAATGTCAGGAATGTAGCTCGAAGGAGAATGGCATGTGGGGGCTACAACTCACATGTACATTTTTAATTATTCTGGAGACATATATCACGTTGTATTTAAATAAATCTAGATCAATAGATTCCCCAGGGCTCCATCCATTACCTCTTACCCCTGCACTACCCCAGCAGGCTAAGGGACCATCTTGCAAAGCTGACCTCAGAACTGACAAACACAGCAGAATGAACCTCTCCCTCTTCTGCTGAGTTACTTCTCAGATAAACCACCTCCTTGGTCTACAACCCTTTCCCATATTTCCCCTATTGTCACTGCTGTTCACACATTTTACAGAATAAAGGGAAAAGTCAGCAACCAGGTGGACAAAGGAATGTGGAGAACTGTTGTTCTTTAGTGATCTGAACCCATGGACATTATTATTCCCTTGGGCAGTACTCTCCAGCTGAGGGATGCTGCCACTGAGTTTACAGTCCAACACAACAATCAGATCTTTTGTTTCACTACGTGAATACAGAGCAGGCCACCACAGTTATAAGCTTCTAGTAACTTGGTAAGACAGTACTGATTTCGGGACAGGAAGCAACTTAGCTCCCTTGTGCAGCACAAAATAACTCCAGTAACTGTTCAACCCTGTGTAATTATCAACTGCAAATCAACCTACATAAGGCAGAAGGCTCCTGGCACTCCCATGCCTGGACACAGGAGGTCTCCCCACAGCTCCATGGGAGGGTTGGGAGAAATAGCCTGCGAAGTACAGCAGTTCCTGCACTAGCCCACCTTCTCAGAAAAATGCTGCCACTCCACAGCAGGAAACCATCCCTTGCAGATCTGGATGCAAAGGGGCAAACCCTTGGCTCTCTGCCACCAACACTGCAACTCTAAGGAGAAATGTTTCAAGTCCCAGGTTCGCACAGGGATAATAAATGGAGCAGTATTGCACAAACTGTACAAGGTGCAATCTCTAACAGAGGACATCGCCCAAGAAGTGGGTGGAAGGCACACAGAATGGCAGCTGCTTTAGGCAGTTCATGATCACTAGGGTCTGCATTCTCCCAGATGCTTAATAAAACCTTGGAGCTAATTGCAGAAAGGCAGGAGAGGTTGTCTTATCCCAGGGGGAGAAATAATCTAATTTCATGACAAAAACAGAGTAATAAAATAAGTATATGAGAAATGAAGAAATATTTGCTCATCATAAAAGACTCACAGTTCCTAAACCAAGGAAAGTTAAAGCACCTGTAAGCCAGTCTACCCATAGGAGTAACCATTTCTAACTCTTTTTCTAACACAAAGCACAACAAGGAATTAGTTTTGCATTTGAGTTTGAAAATCAGAACAAATCTTTTTAGTCCAAAACAAATCCATCTGATGACTTTAAAGACTATTTCACAAGAGGACATACATATTTTTAGCATATTTAAATGACAACTCCAATACTAGTGTGGATTTGATTAGGGAAAACAATGTATACCTAGGTTAATGGTTATCTATTTTTTCTTAGCATTCAGCCAGCTGGTATCTGCTGGGGGAGAGAAGACAACTCTTTGACCCATGGAATTCAGTGCTCTCAGAGAAGCAATCAGCCAGTAACCTGTCTTCAGGTTTAATGCTTAATTCCCAGTAATTTTTTTTTAATGCATCTAGATTACACAGAGGGAAAATATGCTTGTCCATAAATATACATGCGAACAGGTACTGTTCTGTAGCTGCACTGACTTTGCATTAATATATGTATTTAGAGATCCATTATAAATATTTGATATCTCAGTAGTGGCAAGATGAACCAAACCAAAATGAAAGCCACCCCATGACAAGGGATGACATGAACATCAGATCCCCTGTATTTGTTAGGGGAAACTTCGGCATTTATATTTGGAAATGGGATTTGTTTATCATTAGCACTATTATCAGCTACCTTGAAAGCAGCTGAAAGTACAGAAGACACCTCTTAAATGCCAGCTCTTGCTACATGTGAGAAACATGCAGAAATCCTCACCTTGCCTTGCCCTTTCATCAGGACGATGTTGGAAATGATGGACGGCTGGGTCAGTCTCCATGGAGATTCCACTTGGGCAGCACTGAAGGAACGGGTGGATTTCTTCACAATATGGTAGTCCTAACATCAACAAACAAGGATAATTGCTCTGATTGCTTGGCACAGATACTGCAGATGTCATACTGGGAAAATTGTATGTGTCGGGGAAGAGGGATGCAGTATCTTAGAGATATATTCGGAGAAATGTTCAAGGGATGAAACCCCAGCTCACTACAACCAAAGTGAATCTTGCCACAGTAATTTTCCCACATTTTGCACAGTAGAATAATTTTGAAATATATCATTCACAATTTAAATTAAAAGGATTAAGGATAACCTCATGATATACTCAAGTCCTTATTTGCTTAAAAAAATGAGAAAGGAAAGGAGAAGAGAAAGGTCTAAATTTTAAAATAATTAAAATAAAGAGCATTAGGATTTTTTTTTTAAGTCCTCAGATCTCTAGAACTGCGACTCCTAAGATGAGCAGCCTTAGGACCTCGTGGACACAAGCAAGCAGTACTCTCTTTCACAACACTCAAAGAAGTTGTCCACACGTGGCCAATATATCCCAGTTTGGTGTCCAGGCCTGTTTTCAGTCCCATGATGTATCTATGTGATCCTGTTTCATGACCCTTGCCCACTTCTATGAGCTTCAGGCAGATGCCATAGAACCGAGCACCATGAGGTGCTCACAGCCAGCTCTGCCTTCCTGCTCACCTGTCTGGCTCCTGCTGACTCCAGCTGCTGGGGCAGAGAGTGCTTTCTTCCACCCCGGGAATATTTCACCGCTATTTCATAATTTGATTCACCATTTTCCACCGTCAGCTCATCGTCTTCTCCCACAGACTCCAAGCGGGATCCGGCACCTAAGAGAAACCACAGAAACACATCCTGCAACATCTGAGAGCTGCTTTCACCTCTCTCACCAGCAAGCAATAACCACCTACAGAAAATTCCAAATTAAAGTGCCTTAAAACAATACTACACAGTTCCCAGCCAGGCAGCTGGGAACCAGTTTTGATCACACTCAACCAAGAACTTTTCCTGCTGTCATAGGTTTTATGCAATCTTTCATTGATACTGAACTCATGGTATTAACAAAAAGCAGAAAATAATTGAGTTGGTAGCTCAAGGACAGGAAAGAAATTCATCTGTTCACACCCAATGGCACTTGCCAGTGCACTAAGCTCTCAAGCTTCATGTATTTAAAATTAAAAGACCTGACACTGCAGCAGTATTCATTTCTGTAGGTGTCATGTCACTCTGAGGGAATTTTTTCTGGAATGGAAAAAGTAAGAATGTGCCCAAAAAATGCTATTTTCTTTCCTTTTGGCAACAATTCTAGTTGTCTTAAAGAGAGGAGTGCAGAGTTCATGTAAGAAACAGAATTATTTGTCTTGAAGGACATCCTGTAATTAGCCACAGACATCCTACTCCTAGCACCAGGGCTCCTCCAATTCTCATTTTCTCTGAGGTCCCTGCAGAATTACCAGTCACAGCAGTTCCCCGAACATTTATCCTTGTCATTTGTGCACCACACAGGGAAGGGCTATTAACCCCTATTTTACATATGAAAACCCAAGACATACTTCGAATTTGCACAAGCTGGATTTCAGATTACTTTAAACCAGTTTTATGTTGAAGCTGCCACAGAGAGCAACAGTTTTGATTTCCTTTCATCCTCAATGTCTGCACCCCAGGAACAGGGAGTCATGGGCTGAGGTAGATGCACTGAGAATTTGCCCAGGAGAGCCCCAAACACATTTTCTGCCACCTCCTCCCTGCCTGGAGGCTGTGTGAGCACTGCTGCCAGTGCCAGGGAAGGATGGAGCACAGACCTGGGCCAGCTGCTTTTTTTCACTCAGCATGAAAGCAGTTCTGCTGACGCATCCATAGGCAGAATTTGCACCCACTGCCCAGAGCGCAATTTAAACCTGCTCCCTGCTTTGGGAGCTGAAATTGGGATCGCTGCTTTTCAACTCCCCTTCCCCTGGCACACAGGCTGCTGCTGCACACAGACAGGAAAGCAATCTTGGCAGGACTGGCATCCTGGCATTCTTTCATTCCCTGGCACCTACAACTAATCTTTTCCCATCAGTTCTCCCTCTCTTCAGGAGAACAGTTGTAATTCTGTAATTTTCTGCCCATCTCCAAATGAATCTTTGTTTCTCATGCTGCAGTCCAGGCTGGCAGATGCTCCAGGCTCACCCACAGCCCAAGGATATCAGCGCTCACAGCAACAGGGTCTGGATCCCCAGCAACCACCAACTCACAGCCTCAGGGACTACAGGCAGAGGAGCCCCCTGGAGTATCCTAAAAATACCTTAGTAACTGGAAATTAGGGTGAACACAGGAGGGAGGGAGCCTCAGAAAGCATTATGGTTGAGAGCCTGATCAAGCTCTACACACAGGTTAGTGTTAACACTTGGGAACAAAGCAACAGAAAATCTGGGGATTAGTCACCGTAACTGGCATTTTGATCAGAGCCCACTGAAATATACAGAAAACACAAATAATCAAAAACAAAAGGAAAGAAATGAACAAACAGACACCTCTAAAATTTGCATAATATTTCTGTTCCTACAATAGCTCAGCTCAGGAGGCTGAATACAACGATCCTACAGATGGGATTTTCCTTCCAAAATAAACTAATATTATTTCAAAGAAATCCTATCTCAATTTTAGAGAGTTAAAATAAATACACTCCAGTAAAAAATCTACAATTGCTATTTTTCTATCAGTCCAGCTTTACCTTGAGATCGACTTCTGTATTTCAGTATGCCACTTGCCAGAGTTGAACTCTGATTGTTTCCTTTGGACACTTCTGCACAAGCTGGATCTTGAGACTTCTCAGTTTCCATCACCTAAAATAAATTAAAATTTAAAAAAAATGTTCTTGTAAACCAGAGATGTTGATGACATTTTTCTCATTGTCATTATGGGACAGAAAATTCCACTGCATGTCATCTTTGTTTCCAAAACATGTAACTGTATGAAGTATTTTCTGTAAATAATTTTTAGTAATGCCTTTGGACATTATGGTCATGCATCCTCTGCAAGACACCACACTAATGCCTCCAGAATGCATTCAGCACTCCGTGGCACCTCACTTAGTTGCTTCTGCACGTATTTGAACAAAATTCTAGCTTTTATATTCCCATTTGTGCTGCTCTGCAGGTTTCCAGAGACCATCACATCTTTATAGAGAAAACTACTTTTAAAAAGCATTATTTTACTGTTAGTGTCTGCTGAGCACCAATGCAAAGCTTGATGATAAAAAGCTTAATTAACAGAAAGTTACGAGAGCTAAGCACTTTAAAAGCCTGGAAATGAGCAATTAAAGTTTACAGGTGGAATTACAACCCCACAACCCTGAGTAAATACCCCATGACAGGAGGAGTCTGTTTACCGACTGTGTTTGCCCAGACGCCAAGTAACAAGGCAAGCAGCACGGCCACATGTCCTCTGCCTCCCGCTCTCCTGTGCTCAGGGACAAGCAGAGCTCTGCCCAGTCCCTGCATTTTGGAAGGTTCTGGTGAACTGCTGGAAGTCAGTTTTCAAAAACCCCACCCAAGTAGCCAAACACTTTCCTGTAAAAATAATTTCTGCTTCTGCTATTCAATCTTAAAAACATCAGTCTTTCCCATAACCTGCTTCCCATCCCCCAGTCCTTCTTATACCCAAGCCAACAAAGCCAAAGTTTATCTTTTGTGCAAAGTCTAGACTTCATGATTTTAGTTTGAACAGTAGAAACTTCAGGAAAACATAAAACTGGCAGAAACAGGAAGCTGTACTGGAAACTGCTTTTTATTCCTTCCCCTTCAACACGAACAGCTACACTTAATTTATGCATAGATTGTACATCCTAGCTAGGAGCTGTTGATTTTTCAAGGCATTGAAACAACTACTTTAGAGTCTACTTCCAGCATCAAATGCTTTGCAGCTCACAGCTCCATGTAAACTTAGAGCTATCCAATTCCTTCATCAGTCTGAAAAAAACCTAACACCTGTGATTTGGTCATCCTGATATGGGCCTCGTTCCAGAAAATATGTAAGACGTCAGATTCAAAACCCTACCTAAGAAACCTAAACATCAGCAATTAGGCCACAGCCAAAGTATCCCAAGCTCTCCTTCCAAGAGACTTCTGGGATACCCAGAAGCCAGCAGAAGCACATGGAAATGAGGACAGGACCTCATGGATCTCACAAAGATACACTGAAATTTACCATACAGGTGGGAATACACTTTAGGAAGTGAGGGTGACTTCCCTCAGGCAAGGGGTAGAAATGACTTTCACACCTACAAAAATCACACGGTGGTTTTACAGGTGTACAAATCAACTGGTGCACAGGGCCAGTGCTAACTCTGTGGTGGGGAAATATATGAAGCACAGAGATGAAGAAAAACACGATGAATGTCTCCCTAAAGCAGCCAGTTTTGTTGGCGTGCTGTTTAACTATCTGAACAGATGGGGATGAGGCCAGTCTTTTCTGGAGCTGAGCACATCACAGATGAAGTCTGGAGCTGTTGAGCTGTTTGGTTTTTGCAGTCTGCATGGATATGGGCAGCTGTACTTGGTAAGACCACACAGGTTCCAGCCCGAAGTTGGACCACTTCATCCAGCTCAGAGTAGAAAAAATGACTTAGTTTGTAGTACTGTACAAAGAGATGCTGAAATCATCTCTGCCAGGACCAAATTCCACCCTGAACCCAGGCTCAAGGGTGAGCTATTCAGTACATCTTATGCCCTCTACTATATGGGGTTTGAGTTAGGTTTTTGCTGATTTTTATTTTGACTGTGCCACAGTCAGAGTAAGAAAAGTACCAGTGCATTCTGCAACCACATACATTTTCAGTCAGTGGGGTGGGAAGAAAAACACACATCTAGTGGGGTGGGAAGAAGGACACAATGCTTACAGATAGCAAACACCCAAACCCCATGTATGATCCACAGAAGGTCACCTGTGTGCAAACACTAGTGCTAGGGAAAGCCTCAAGATAGTCTTAACAGCTTCCTGAAATTATAGTTGATCCAACTAGGTTTCAGACTACAATTAGAAAGTAAAAAACACGTAACTTATCTATTTAATTAAAAACATTTACATTATCTGTATTTGTTTGGGTTTTTTTTTATTTTAGCAGTATTTTTCTGACACGAATTATAAACACATAGGGGAAGACACCAACATTTTCAATGAAGTTCATATTCCTTAAGTTGTTGAGCTTGCCTAATAAACCATGAGGAATTTTACTGTATTCAGAAAACACTTAGAAATCTGATCTACAAAGCTTGCAAGAACTCCCCAAAGGCATGTGTCTGTAATCTTTGGCTCTCTCACAACCTAGACAAGAAGAAAAACCAAGCTCCACTGTATCCTTTTGGCAGTGAACATATCGCTTTACTGTCTCAAGGTGGCTGCCCAGATTTAACCATGCCATTTTCATTTTCCTCACTTTCAAGGAAATGAAGCTTATTATTTCAGTTCTGTAGGTCCCTTATTAAACTAACCAATAAATCCCTCCCAATGCCGTCCCAGTGTTAAGGACAAGGGGAGCTTTAACACACACAGTAGTTTGAAGGGAGATCTAAAAATAGAGCCCATTTTGCCAGTTCATTAAGTAGCTCTGGGATCAAGTGACGGTGACATCTCAATTGATTTCAAAGGAAACTGCACTATCAGGGACATGCGGTCCTGGCACTGCACCAGAACGAACAACTGCCCTCGGACTCCTCGCCTTGGCAAAGCTCCAGCGTGACCAGGCTCTTAATTAGGAGAGATGAGGAGCAGGATTATGGCAGTCTGCACTGTTTAAGCACAAACATCTTAGCAATCCCTTGCTGATCTACAAAAACAAAGACAGCATACAGAGGTTGATACACTTTAATAAGCAAACTGCTTTTCTGCTACCCTTGCAGAGCTCCTCAGCTGTGGCCTTTCCCATCAGCGAGCCCACCCAATTACCCACAGCACAGCCAGTTCTAGCAGCATGCAGACCTGTTTATCCTGGTGGTTTGGGAATGAAGCAGTGAGAACCAGGCTGAGATGCCTACAGCATAACAAATTCTGTCCTACCTGCACTGGCAAAGCAAGTCCACCAGCAAGACTACTGCCCTTCTTCAGAACAGCCATGTGAAAGAGGAATGGCTGTGCACAAACTCAATGGGAAAATTCCACATCTTCTCTGGTCCCATTCACACTCTGCCCTGGTCTCTAGCCATGACAACTTTTCCTTAAGCAGCACTATCCCAAACATTTAACCATGATTTACTGCAACACCAGCCATCAGGAAGAACCCAACAGACCTCCACAAGGAGCTAGCACAGACTCTTCAGAGCAATGCCCCAAACACCCAATGTAAATCTTCACCTGCTCACTGCACAAAATCGTTCTTCCTAGTCCCTTGAGACAAGCTGATGCCTTGAAGCCTTTAACCTTTCAAAAAATTTTCAAGATTTTTTTTTCCACAATCTGGTGTAATTCTAGCTGTTTCAGTTATTTGTGCAATTACTTATTGCTTTATGGGGCACAGCATGCATTAAGCCTTAAATGTATCTGCTAGGCAGGGAACTCCACATGCCCCTTTTTCCTTGCATAGAAAGGAAAATACCTTCACTTTTAAATTAGCTCTTTTTCACTTTAATCGAATCCATATCACAGATAAATTACAAACTGCAGCTCTATAATTTACAAGAATTAACATTGCAAGTGATGCAGAGGACATGGATTTTCTAATCTTGGACAGCACTGAGTTTTCCATGCCTTACTGCTCTGTTTTATGGCACGTACAAAGCTGCACAGATCTAGAAGGAGGTTGATAAGTGGGAACACACTGCATCAGGAGCTGCAGCAACCAGGGACATTTTTTCAAGACACAGGACACCCCAAAGCCCAGGGAGCTCCCTAAACTGAACCACGGGGGTCAGAAGCCCAAATTAAATCCAACTTAGCAAGTTTTGGTGCAAGCTAGAGGACTCCCTGCTTCCAAAGAGCACTTGCATTGCTTCTTCTCTCTTTCATGACACAAAACCAGAGACCCACATGGAAGCAGGGATGGAGGAATGAGAAGGAACATCACCTTCACTCCAGCATCAGTTCAGTGTCTTGAACTGGCACCTCTATAAAAACCAGTGGTTTGCTCCCCTGGTGCAAAGCTGACAAGGCAGACAGCAGTTCTGCACACTCACCAGGGAGGCCTTAGAAGGGCTCAAATTTGGGCTGCGTTTGGCAGCACTGGTGAAACAAAGCTTCCACCAACTTCCCCAGAAGCTCACCTTGGAAATACACATGCTGGTACCACCAGAAGCAGTCCATACTTCCTCCTGTCCAGAAAAAGGAGTGGGAACCTAAGCCCTCCTTTACTTAAAGAAAGTGTTGGAAAACTCATGGTTCATGTGTAGCAAAAGATCCGGAAATCTGATAAACAGTCAAGAACTGGAGCTGCCCAGCTCTCTGAATAGGTGGAAATGCCAAATAAATAAAACAAAAGCTTTTAAAGTGGTGTCTAGTCCGCCACTTTCACCACATGCCTGCACTCAAAAGCAACCCTAAGACTTCAGTACAATGCAGTAGTTGCTAGACAGGGAATTGCTAGTCACTTCAGGAGGCACAAACCCCTAAGAGTTATTTTTACATCTCCTTAAATTCTACAGAGTAGTTATACACAAACCTGCACAAGAAACAAAACCTGGCATTCACCAGCACAAAGAGAGCAGCAATATCTACCCGTGCCCACTCTGTAAACAGACTAGAAATGCACTGTGGCAGAGCTAATATATTCTCATCTTCGGTAATGTTATATTTATTTTTTACAAGACTCTCCAAAACCTTCTTGAATGTGTTTGAAATACCACTGCTCAGAGGATGCTGGCAGGTCCTTGATGAAGCAGAGTCCCAGCTGTGCTGGCTCCAATGACTCATTGGTCAGAGCTACAGCTAAGCAAAGCACACTCCATTTTCAGATATCCAAAGAGTCACTAAAATTATTCATAATGTTTTAAAGAGAAAAAACTTCTAAAAAATACCCTTTTAAATAGGAAGAAATGCAGGAAATGGCTAATGCAGCAACGTTTTCCAAGAAACACATATCGCAGACAACACATGCCTTGGAAACAGTAAGATGCTCACAGCAAAACAGTTCCCAGTCCTTTTTGGACAAAATTACTCTTCTTCTGCAGTATATCATGATTTTCCACTAGAAACAGCTTTTGAGCTAAAGGAAATCAAATGCACACAAACAGATCCCTGCTGTTCTCTTTTTTATGCCTTATCCTTTTTCCCCCCAAACATCAAAAAGCAGGATACATGCTTTCCATGCAGTTTAGTCACTGCCCACGAGATGTCTCTATGTGCTGCAGAGAGATCCCAGAAGACCAGTCTTAGTAAACGGCAGAGACCTAAGGGATTCCATGAATGTATGACAAACATGGAACTCAAGCAGTGTGAAAGCTGGTTCAGCTACTCCATTATTTTGTTTAATACATGCTCAGTTCATGGTTTAGCACAAATCTAGAACCTTTACATCATAAGAAACAATAAATTGCTTCTTTTTTTTTTTTTTTTTTTTAATGACAATTTTTTAATTCCCAGTGAAGGACAAAATGTGCAATAATCACTCCACAAAATCAACAGCTCTCCTGAGAATGAAACAAGACTTTCTTAATACCGACATTAACCAACAGCTGCAGAGTGTTCCCATGACACCACTGGTGGGAGCTTTGGATTTCAGTTCCAAGCTGGCATTTGATACCATCCTAAGTATACAAGAAAATACGGAATATGTAAGAATTAAATGTCTTTCATACTTGAATGAAGTGTCTTTCGTACCTGCATCTTCAAGGAACTGAAGCCTCATACATTATGGATGCTGCACAGCACATTTCAAATTATTTTTACCTGATTCCAACTAAGATTGGACAGTGCACATGGCCAAAAATTTGCAGATGTGGTACTGAGACATTCACACTAACTCAAAAATTCTAGAGTGTTTATCATCCTTCTGCTAATATATGTGAACTGCATGGCTGTGACAGCATTTCTCTTGTTCCACTGCCATGAGGGTGTTATTTTTAGCTTGTTAAAGGCAGTTCATCTCCTTCAAAACTGGGCATTTATCCAACCAGCCAAATGAGAGACAGGCTGTACTGTAGCTGATGCTTTATGGGAAAAGCCCTCATTCACAAAAACAAGGACCATGCAGAACCTGTACTGTAGGTAAACTTGTGTTTCTATTACTCTGCTGACTTGGCTTTCAAATACATCACATGGGAAGAGCAAAAATTATACTCTGGGCATTGTCCACACTGTTATCTATGGTCATGTATGAAAGGTTATGTTCCACCATCCCAAGCAACAGGAGGTATTCATGATTTGTAGACAGCATCGTGTCTACAGAAAACCCTTCAAGTACTGGATCTCAGGTGAAAAGAGCTTTCTCTGGTCTTTGCCTTTTAGATGGAAGCAGTAGGAAAAGGCCCAGAAGGCCGGGGAGCCAGGCACATGGAACAATAGGAGTACTCTGAGGAACTCCCTCCTCACATGAAGAACACACTCATGTTAATGTCTCCTTGATAGGTGAATTTTACAATGTGTGAAAAACAGTAATCCAGTGACACTGCACCCCTGGAGGCCTTTCAGCACTCCTCCTCCTCCCCCAGCTCTTCCTCTTCCCCCCAGCCCTGACCAGTGTCTCAGCACCACAACCAGCCCATCGCTGAGCAACTCCCCCGCAACAAGACCAACTGCAATTGCTTATTTTAATGTGATAGGGCTTGTAGAAACAACACACACTGTGGAACAAGATTTGGTCTCCAAGCATTTTGTCATTTTCTCTTGCCCAAATTCCTAACTATATTTACTCTGAAATCTTGCGTCTGGAGTCACTGCAGCACACAATGTATCTCATCAGCCATAGCATGAGGGGAGGGCACTGCATGGGCACAGACCCATCAATATGCCAGACAAGACTGTACCTCAGAAAGGTACAGTACAGCCAGACTTTCAACAAACTCAGTATTTAGAGCTGAGCAGCAGCCGTGAGCCATGCCAAGGTACAGTCGGACCCTGCCCTTGCCTGCCCCTTCCAAAAGTGATGGGGCACAGGGCAGGATCTGCAAACATTGCCAGTCATCACCACAAAGTAGAAAAGAGTTGTTGAACATAAAAAAACCCCACACCAGGCTCTACAATTTCTTCCCCTTCTCACCCACCCCCAACTAAAGCCTTTCACTGTTAAGCAAATTTCTGCCAGGAAAGTATTTTTCTTGCTTTTCTTCCAGCCATTCACACTGTTTGAGAAGTGAGCTGTGTTTCTGCAGCCTGTGTTGAGACTGCAGTGCCCTAATGGGAACACTCCAGTACTCCAAGTAACGAGGGCCCCTGTCCACGCCCTGCACACATTTAATTGTTGAGTTATGCTTCCTGTTCCTTCTCAATGCGAATGCTTTCTCTGAAATTCTCTCTCAGTGTTTCCAGGAGAACTTTTGACCCCAAGACTGCTTTAAAAGTTATGGCATTGTTATCCAGTTCTTCATTATGTTTGCATGGCTACAGGTAATTATGCATGGATTCCCTGGTAAGACAGAAAGGCTCATGGCAGAAAACAACTAGTCAGTCATACAGCACAGAAAAAAAAAAGTATAAACTGAGAGGGAGTGGAGTTAGACAAATGCAATTCTTCACATTCACCAAACAGGTTTATTTATCCCCTTTCAGTTACATGTCTTGCATGAAAACCACAAGTGGGCCTTGGCAGGGATCAGGTAACCCGGATCACACAGGGAACCTTTAACAGCACACATCCTGCTTCTGTTGCTGGTAGGAGGGTGAAGACCTTGCAGGGTCATGGATGTCTCTGCATGCAACACACCCAGCCCTGATGAGAAGGCACACATCCCACACTTCAGGTCATCTCCACATGCGTGAATATGAGTAGAAAGGCCCTGATACCGCACAGCAGAGGGTCACACAGCTGGGAGTGCCGCCAGAGGCAGTGTCCCGAGCCCAGGGCGTGCCTGCACGGTGAGCTTGGGCACAGGGCACCCTCTAAAGAAAGATATGAGGGTGACCACCTTTTCTCTTTTGTACAGTTCTAGTCTGCATGGAACAGACTAAGCTCAAGGTCCTGCCTCCAGCATCAGAATGGCAGATTTAACAATTTGTGGAGAACACAAAATTTAAGTACAGAGGAGCAGTCCTCAGCCTTCCATCCGAGCCTCCAGCAACTACAGATCCAAACTTTCCGAGGCAGACATCATCTTGCTGTGTTTTACTAACCTGTAGAAATTTCAAGCCATTAATATAAAGTTGGTCACTGAAGCTGAACATTTAAAAAATATTCAGACTATCAGACACTGAACCACACAAAGGCAAGTAACTTCTGAAGGAACTAAGAATGGCACATACTTCTGTCTAGGGACCAAAAACCCCCCAGATTCATTGGACACTTTGCAAATTCTTGGTAGCTGAGCCTTCTCTTTAGAGTTCACTTCCCAGGTCGCTCCACCAGCCAGCAATGCAATGACAGATTCAATTTCAAGCAACAGAAACACTAGTCAAAAAGAATTATAATTAAAAATAAATCATCCAAGGTGCATACTATCATATTATCCTATTTCACACTTGGACATAAATAGTGATATTTTAGAACAGCAGTCTCAACTGCACATGGCAAAATATGGATTGGGGTAGAGAAGTTTAAAATCCCCGACATGTCTCAGGACCATTTAGAATAACACAACTCTCTGACCAGGGCTTCATGTCTGAAGTCAAGGAATGTTTTGGATAAACTACTCCTGAAAGAAATACATTTTTAAGGATATTAATGTAATCCTTTTTCTGCCTGGCAGCACAAGTCTTAATGAAGTTAAAACTTTAAGGCATGTTTCATTTAAACAGGGTTTTACATAAGAAGACTGTAAAAGTAGAACTCCATTTAAATTGTAATATGTGATCTTTATTAATGAAACTTAACAAGTGGACTTTCAAGTAAGACTTAAAGTGATACTGCTCCTAAATTACAGTTTTCAAGTATCACTAAACTCTTCTGCTGTGTCCTGCAGAAGCTGACTCGCTCTATTTCCCTGTGTGAAAAATGCCAGAGCAGAATTTAAAAGAGTTGAAAACAACTGCTCATGAGGAAAATTTTTAATGACCAGCATCTAGAAAAGATAATTTTCATTTTTACTATTTTTTTCACAGATTTTTAAAATAAGCCAGGTTGGAAGGGACTTTGTGGGGGTGTCCCATTTCAAAACAGTGACAACTTACATCACTTTCCTTAAGAGCCTGGTCCAGCTGAGTTCTAAGTAGCTACAAGGATGACTATTTGAATACATACCTTCATTCCAAGTGACTGTTTTTTCTAACTAGTTCAGCCTTTAGGCAATCAGGTGCTAAAGCAGCAAGCCCATCAGGTCTATTAATTATGGTTTGGAACACTCAGCAGTGAATTATATTCAGAGTAGTTAATGATACAATACCTCTAACAAACCTAGAAGCTCCTGCAAGTTTTTTACTATCTTCTAGACTTGTTTAAGAATTAGACAGACTTTGTTCTGGATCAGAAAAGGGACAATGAAGCCTTAGCTGACAATAAAACATTCTGAATTACTCATTATGACATAACCACTGAGCATCTGACAGCATCTCTTGCAAGTTCCCCCAAAGACCCGCGGAGTAAACACGAAAATCCATTAACCTCTTGTCAGAGGTGAGAAAGGTAACCCCTGGACAGGGCTGAGTTGGGAGTCATCTTCAAATCTAAGACGTCTGACTCTTAGACTGAGATCACAGTCTCAGTTACCTGGTGCAGACCTTGAGTAACAGCCATCCTGAAAGTCCAATACAATTACATTTGCACTGATTAAAAATAGTCCAGCTTAGTTCCTGCTTTAATCCTCAGCCACACTGTCATTCCTTATCTAGAGTACAGATATAATGAAATATATGTAAGAGAAAGAAAAGACACATGAATATAATCAAAAGCATGACAGCAGCACAGAGCAGTGATTTCCAAAGCAATTTTGCAATAATAAATTTGACTATACATTTATATACATTTAAAAAGAAAATCATGTGATGCTTTGATTTCATACTGGCCTTGAAATCAGCTTTTAAACTTTGCTATGAAAAATCCCCCCCAGTCTTGCCAGTTGGAAAAAAGCCACATGAATTTTATCTTTTCCATACATTTACCTTCCTCTGTGGTATGCAGTATTTGCACAGCCCAGCCCAACTCAGGCTGCCCAGACCTGAGTGGGATGGAGGAGGATGAAGGTAAAGCTGAGAGGTTTACACAGTACAGACTGGCAACCCCCAGCTTCAGAGAGACCTGTCTGCACTCCAAGGCTTACACAGCAATTGTAAGGGGAACACAAACACATTCTGTGCTTTGGATCAGAAAAGCAATGATTTAATCTGCAGATCAAGATAAAACAGAATAGGTCCTGAAAGCATATCACCAGTAACTTATTAAATTTCTTTAAATTACATCCTTTCAACAAAAGAAATTACTAGAAGGAGAAAAGACAACGAGAAAAAAACCCTGATACTCTTCCAGAGTGTTTACTGTACCCAGATTTCTGTGATTTCCCCTCATCCTTCGAATGATGTATTCTGAAAGCAAAGAGCTATTGCCATCAGCGGTGAGAGTGCCTGACAGGCAGGCAAATCCAGCTGGCTCTGAGTTAGTGGCCACCACCACAGCTGCAGTGGCACTGCAATGGACATCAGGGCAGGCTCTAAACTCAAGTCCAAGCAGAAGAGCTCTGGGAGGCTCATGCAGCTGTGTCCTCATGGTCACGAACACCTCAACCATCTTGAGCTTCCCTGAGCATTACAATTATCTGGAAAGGAAACATTTGATGAAAAAGCCATCACTGGCAACCAGGCAGAGCCTTGTTGGAATAGACACAAGGAAACAAAGTGACAAATCTCCCAGTGTGTGCTGAAAGAGTCAGTGGAATGCCAGGGAGCTTAATCCTGAAGCCACACATAATTAAATTTTGTCAAAACTGATTTTTATATTTAAGTGCTGCTGAGCCATAGCCTTATTAAAAATTACCAGAATGGAAAGCATGATATGGAGAAGAATTCAAAGTATTTTTATAGTCGAAAGAATGCTTAGATACCCACTCAAGTTCGCACACAAACACTACATCAACATCAGCATGCTAAGTGTCCCACATTTATTTGTTTTTCTCTTCATCCCCCAAAAAAGGCACCCTGGCACGTAGAAGAGAAGACAGTAAAGAAGTAACAAAATTTGTCAGAGTATTAAGATGTGTGAAAGTGTTACAAACATTGACTCCAAGTAAGTCAGAGATGACAGACAGGTAGGAAGTTTGCTCAGGTGTAAGTGTAAAAATATAAAATCAAAACAAATCACCAAACTAGTATCATATCTGAGCCATCCAAAGGTTTAACTGATTTATTTTAACTGATTTAAACGTATTTTAACTAAACAGTTAAAACTGTTTAGTTTAACTGATTTATTTTTCTTTAATTTATTTTTGTAGAAAAGTGTGTGAGGGGAAGACAAGAAGGAAAATAAGAAATAGATAAAACCTTCAAGTGAATCCATCTGCCTTCCCTTGCTGGAAAACAAGTCCACAAGCTCTGTAGATTACAAACATAATTTTATTTTTTTGTCTGCACCATACAAGAAAGGCCCAGAAGACCTATGAAGTTCCACAGAGCTGCTACATTACAAATAAATAGCAATAACAATAACTTCTTAATGCAACCCTGAAGGGAATGCAAGTGAGATTATCAACCGGCAGCATTTATTCAGAACTTCAACTGTGGTTCACAGCCAGAAATTCCTGTCCCTCCTCCAAAGTGTCTGCTGGCTTCGACAGAGCAAATACAAACTTCAAGACTTGGATCATAAACTGTTAAAGAAGTTTTGTTAGAAAAGGAGGGGAAAGAAGAGCATGTAACTGCATAAGCATGGCAAGAGACTTTGCATCAGATCCAACAAAAGCAGTGGAAGTGGGTGGAAAACAATCGAAGAGAAAAACAAAACCATGATTGCAACATAGACTGGAGGCCTTGAGAGCTCCTGTTCCCTGTGCTGCTGCCTTGCAGCTCAGAGATGGCAGGGGCTGTGGTAAATGCCATCGCTTTTCCAGCTTCTCCCCCACATCCCGTGCAGAGGAGGGCTGGGTGGGATGGGATTGCCTGGTCCCGAGGATCTGCTCTGTGTCAGGATGTAGAAGAATGCGACAGATGCAAATGGGCTTTGAGAGAGAGTAAAAATGTCACACCAAAACACACTTACAGCAAACAGTTTTTCAGGAGATACATTCACTCCTTTCACATCTTCTTCTTCCGGCTCTTCGTTTTCCTTATTGTCAGTGCAAGAGACAGAGTCTTGGACTGAACAAGTGCTAAGCAAGTCTGGCAAACTGGTAGATGGATACTTCAGAAGATCCCCTTCAGAAGATTCCTACCCGAGAGACAACACAACATATTACATCACATGCAGAAAAACACCAGTGTCACAGTAAGACTGCCCCATCTCACCTGCCCAGTGTGAGCTCCCTGGTAATCCTCCCTGTGTTACACACTTCCACATACTCAAATTTTTAATGGTCTGGTTATAAAAAGCAGGCTTGGTTTTAAAGTGTATATATAGTAAACATAGGCCAATACATGTTTAAAACATTTAGCTTTCATAATGAAGCATTTAAAATAAATGCTTCTTAGGCAGCCTGTTCCTCACCACTTTGGATTTAGTAAATGTCACTGAGAGTGAACTGAGAGTTGACAGACCTCATTACTCATTCCACTGCAACCCAAATCACACCCTGTTCTCCTGTTCCCTCGCTATGGATGTTCCCTTTACATTTTTATCTACCTACAGACATAAGAATAATACCCTGACAATGCTACTTAGGACAAAACAATGATAGCTGACTCACCAATCCTCTACCAACTCATTCCTGATGCTTCCAGTCTTTGCCATGTTTTCTGGCAGGCAAACATGTGCCTCAGCCAAAAGCAGTGGCCAGACAGACTCACTGCTTTCAGAAGAAATTCTGTGTTACTGATCACCAGACCAAAAGGCAAAGCTGCATTCCTATACTAACAAATAATGCCCAGAGGGAGCTACAAGGGAACACTTCACCTATCTACACATTTTCTGGGGCTGCCAGAAATATGGCACAGGCTGTATCCCCTCCTGCTTGCCTTTCAAAGTCCCCCTTCCAGGGACATGAAAACTGTCCAAGTGCACAGAGCAGGGGACAAGCAGATTCACAGCCTGATCAGGAAAGTGAAGTTTTATGCCCTAAGCTTATGCATGATGATTATTTTCATGAGGTCACCATAGGAACAAGCACTTAATTTTAAGGAGAAATAAATGCAGTCTTGTGCTTTGGCAGAGTCCAGCTGTCTAAAGGAAACACAAAATGTACCACTTCAGGACAAAGCGTGGTGTTTCCAGAATAAACACTTGTGGGGTTAATGCCAGACTGCGACTCTGAAAAAGGTCTGCAATGAACTTCAATGTCTAACAAAAATGCTACAGAAGTCACAGACTCTTCACTTTGGATATAGTGGAATAGAGCCTCTTCTTGAAAAACATGTGCATGCAGCATCCAGGGAAGCCTTAAAAGCATCCAGACATTAAAACCACAGAAACCTGCTTTTCAATGGCAGGGGAAATCTGAAGGTGAAGCTAAGAAGAAAATTTAAAATTCTGACACGGTGGCTTGCTGCCACCCTGGAAATGCAGGTATATGAGTGCACTGTTTGGGCCAAGATGTTCCTGTCACCACCTCAAAGGCACTAGTGATCTCCACATTGCAGACAGGTCCTAATTTGAGATCCCTAGGTGCTTTTGGGAGTTGGTTGGCCACCCACCAAACACCTGCAGCAATTCAGGTCCAGGGGCAACAGGATATGCTCCACGGAGAAGAGCAAATAGATGTGAGTGGGATTTTCTTAAACAAAGAAGCAAAATATTATGTAATATCCCCTCAACCTCTTTGGTGATCAAGGCAGAACAAAGAGTCCAACTGATAAATGAGTTCCAGTCTCATTTCCCTGAAGTTTCATGTTTCTTTATCTGTAATACTTCATTCCACACTATTAACAAGGACAAAATAAGGAACTCAAGCCAAGAGATAATTTTCAAAAAATCTCAGGCACACAGATAGAACAGAGATGAGAGGTACACAGGTTGTGCAGGCAGGAAGCAGAAGAGGCTCAGAACAGCCTGTTGTACTTAGCATGTAATTTTAAGAAAATGGTTTTGGCCAAAACTTAGGTAATGTCTGCATGAATAAATACTCATCTGCACACTGAGTGACAGTGACAGTACAAGTAAATCATTAATTTGGTCTATACTGTGCTGATTTGCCACAGATTTATGGCAGCTACTGATATATTTCCCCTTGCTATGCATTAAATTTAGAGCAGCAAAAGCGGACACGTGATTCCCTATGGAAAATACGCCCTTTTCACGCAGCACTTGCTCAAACACTTGTGGATGTACATTTGTGAGACCACCCAGAAGATGTCTGTACCTTGCTAGAGACCACCAGCTGCACCAGGCCAGTGGCTGAGCGGAGGAGGGCTACGGCATCCTGGTGGGAGAGCCCCACCAGCGACTGCCCGTTGATCATGAGGAGCTCATCGCCAGCCATCAGCCTGCCATCCCTGCAGAAACAGAGTGGGAACATGGAGCTGCAGGGTGGTTCTACCACAGTGCTGGGCTCCACTGGAACGTGGTGGGGTGTGGAGGCATGGACAATGTATGATCTCACTATGCTAAGCTTGCACCTGATCAGTGCAGTACTACTTTCTAGAAAAAGGGGTTCAGAAAAGTGCCCAGAGGAAATCATTGTTATAACCAGGGGACCTGCACCCTCTTTGCAGGGCTGAGACTCCACAAGTCTTCTCTGTGACCCACTGGATTAGTTAAGGAACAGCAGCAAGCCCCATCTCCACCCCATCAGGAACAGCAGGGCAGTCAGTAAGCATCCTGGGGTTGCACAACTGATCCCACAGGAAAGGCACATCTTCCAAAAATGGACTTGGGGGAAAAGCACAACAAGCCATCAGGCTCCTTGGTTTCCCCTCCACCACCAAGCAAGTGTTTGATCTGTCTACAGTTTGGACAAAACCTTCTAGAAGAAGCTTCAGTGATCAAACACAAAAATAAATCTTTAGTCTGACAATGTCCATATTCTTACCCTCACACCATGGGAGGGCAAAACCCCTGAACTCCTCTCATGAACCCAGGTAACAGCGATGGCCATGGTTACTCCATCACACCCACCACCATGAAGGCACCACTGTCACCTCACCTGTGTGCAGAGCCGCCTTCCTCCACATGGGTGACGATGATGCTGTGAGGGGACCGCTTTGACCCTCTGCCTCCCATTATCTGGATTCCCAGCCCGTCCGTCCCCTTCAGGATGTGCATCTTCCATATGCGGCAACCTTCTCGCTGAGAGAAAACGTGCAGAAAGTCCTTCAACTTGGATTTGGAGAAGGCTGGGAGAGTATGGGAGGGTATGGGAGGGAGCTATTTAGCACCTTGCTGCCCATCACCACACACCTGTATAGCCCAAGCTATACTGGTGCTTCTGCTGAGCTTTGCTATGTTAGCTGTGGTCCAAGCGAAGGAGGCAGAAAGGAGGAGGCAGCACAGAGCAGGGTCAGCACGTAGAAGTTTCCTTGCGGGGGTATTTGAAGCTTTTATGAGGCACACAGAGGCGCAGCTCTCCATGCCCTGATCATTCCTGGAGCAAACAGTGGCCTCAAACCCCTTCGCCAAAACTCAAGGATGAGCCGTGCAGGGCTGCACGGACGTGGCTCAAGGGGGACCTTGAACATCAGGTGGTGCAGCTGCTGTTGCAGCAGGGACCAGACTTGCATGACATGGCAGTGCTTCCCTCTCCAGAGGGGTTTGCAGGATTTGAGACAGAGGAAAAAAACCACCAACTTCAAATAATCAGTTGCCAATCAAGTATTTCTTACTGGGCAGCTGTGGCACAGATTGTAAATAATAAGTTTACCCACTGTGGAGAATAATTTTCAGCATAAACAAGGTAATAAGCAATGTTCAGGACACCTTCATTAGTTTTGATTATTTTTAATTGCTGTAAAGATTTAACCAAAAAGTGGTTTACAAACTCCAGAGCAATATGAAATGCAAAACAGAAACTAGCTCCTGTGAGTCCTACTGGCAGGAAACACAAGTGTGGCAGTATCAGCAGAGCAAAAAAGGAAAGAGAAAAACAAGCAAGCAAGACAAGTAAGGCAGTTGCCAGGACGCTGTCAGAGAGGGGAAGAACCAGGACTACAGAATTATGAAAAACCCTTGTAAGTTTTCAGGCTTGTAAGACAGCAAAATGCACAATTCAGAGGCAATTTTTAAGCCATGTGTTGTAGTCACAAGGCACCAGGTCAGCTATTTCTAACTGGGTGTGTTATGCACACAAGTAACATCCTCGCACTACCCAAACGCCCAAGCAGCAAAGATGATTAAAATTTCATAGCAAACTGTGAAGAGCATGCACAAATTCCTGCTTGTTTCTGAGAAAGAGAACTGCCAAATATATCAGCAAACCCAAGGCCTGTGGCAGCAACCTGCAGATTTTAGGCCACTGTTGTTTATCAGAGTATTAAGTGAAGAAAATGTGGGGTTTTTTCCCACTTGATCACTGAAACTTTTAAAATACAACTTTTTCAGATAAAGGAACAAAGAGGTCAGTATCTACAACAACATCTTAAGAATAAAGTGAAAAATAACAAAAATAATTATTATCAATACTAACATTACTAATATTAAAATGAATAATAACAACAATTATGATATTAATGAATCACAGCCCTTAGATCACAGATAGGAGACACAGAAAAACCAAACCAGGTTCCTTAACAGGTGACCCAAAAGTTGAGCCTGAAAATATATACCTGTGGGTAATTTGTTAACTTGAAAGCCTTGCAGATGAGCAATATCCCAGCAGGATCCAACTGGGATCTTCAATGCCTTTATAAAAACCCAGTCTCCTGCTGAATAACAGGACATGTCAGGACAGAGGGTGCTTTAAAATAAATTAGAGTGACACAAGAGACACTGTATTAAATGCAGGAGCAAGAGTCAACTATATTTATCTAGTTAAAAAACAGAACTGAACTACAGCATGAAAATGCTCCAGAGAAGTTTTATTGCTGTGAAGTACACATAATGAAGACAGTAGAGCAGAGAAATACAATCTCTCTATCTCCCCAACAAAGCCCAGGCTGAAAGGATGATCATCCATTCTCCTCATAAGATGCCTTATGAGGACTTTGAATGTCCCTTTGTAAACCCAGTTTGGAAGCAGACTTTCCAATAAAATTTAACAATGCAGTCATAAAATTGCCTTTAATGACTTGGAAAAGCTTTTTAGAACATAACTTATACCAAGGCCCATAGTGTGCCTGGCCTGCACTCCTTAGTGCTCTTCTCTATCACACATTTCATTGCAAAAATTCCCAAATTTATTCTTAACTAATCAACTCTCAAATATTCATATACAGAGCACTTGATAAGAGCAAATGGCAACTTTACTGCTCTTGACACAAGTACCAATCTCATTCCCTTTGAATGCCCACTAAAATCAAAAGCTGTTGTGAAGTAATCAAAAGCATTTCGAAGTGAAGCACTACTCAGTCCAAACATGGGCAGATAAAAACATCCACAAAGACAACAAAACCATCTGGCACATGCCCAAACATGTATTTCTTTCACTCATTTTCAAATGCCACTGTCACCAAGTCCTGTGTAAGAAAACGCTGTCCCTTCAGTCCTTGGTCAGCTGCAGGGATTTCACTGGGAATAAACAACTCAGTGTCATCAGCTGGAAATCAGAACCCCTCACTGTTCTTTCCCTTTCCTCCATAAAACATTTATAGCTCTTCACTTAACCATGAACTGAAAGTAAAAGCCCCCCACCAACACACACGTACCTCTGAGGGATGACACTTCCAGATTTTGAAAGCTATGTATTGAAGAGCAGACTGCCAGCCTTTCCTTGAGGCCTCTGGAGAAAGGGGGTGTCCAGCAGAACCCCCTTTCCCTCCCCATGAACCTGCTGTGTCTTTTGTACAGAGCAGCATGGGAAACTTCACAACTGACTAAAAATGGTGCTGCTTTGAACGTGCATCTTAAGTGAGACCATCACAGGAAAGCTTTAATAGTAAAGCTCTGTTCCAATTTCACAGATTTGTAAATGCATTTAAATTTTACTTAAAGCTGGTTTTGCTGAGTTATTTGGGACTCCCAGGTTTAACCACACAAATCTTAAATGCTTTTAAAAAGAAAAAAAAAAAAAAAGGAAAAAAAAGTAATAGCAATGAGTGTGTTTATTTCTGAAAATTGCTGAAGTACCCTATTTTCAAGCTTTCCTTCATGAACAAAAAAGACTACAAGTTCACTTAGTCTTTAAATGAAAGCTAGGATTCTGGCGCATTCACTCCACTCCAGAGACTTCAATACCCAAAAGAAACTCCAAGTGTAGTTAGTTTTGGCATTTTGCAGGTCTGATGTCACTGCCCTTGGAGCCTGCTTAATCCCTGCCCAGAGGATGAGTTTAAATGCTGACCGCTTTTCTTTGATTCGACTGCACAATGTTCAGCTGCTGTCAGTTCCACATTTCTATTAACATCTGAATTTTCCCATTCTCTCAGAATAATTCTCACAGCTTCACTTATAAATAACTCAGAATAACCCTCAGCTTTGTTCACCAGTGACACAAGAAATCTGTACGTGTGCGCTCACAGCCCCTGGTGCAAAAGCACTTCAAGCACAAAACACAGATGGTGCTGATGCCAGCTCAGTCTCAAACTCCAGAAATCCTCATTAAGGACAGAGGGCGAGACACTACCAGCCCCTACCACAGCCAGGGAGCAGGTGTTACCCAGCCTTGCTTACTCCTTAGGAGACTGCACTATATTCCTTAGCCAAAGGCAGGTCACAAGCACCCTCTGCAGCACTTGAGGACAGGACAGGCTCATGATATAACAGGATGTTACAATCGGCTATGCAACAGTTGGCTTTTGCTACTATGTATATGTTTTTGCAAATTATTATAAATTGTGGCTACTTCTGTAGATAAAGTGCAAATTGTAATTGCTTTTTTGAACAGTATAACAAAAATTGCGCATAAATCAAGGCTACTACAAGACGTAAGAGTGCTTGCAGAAACTGTATCATAACACCACACTTGAAAAATGTATAACCAAGATAGCACAGGCAGAGAACAAAATACCATAAAAATACTACTTTAATGGCATCAGAAGACCATCCCGCACTGTCCCCCTGATAGATCCTTGGAGACTGTAGTTGTGTACTTATGGAATGCTGTGGCAACCTAAAGCATAGTTGCAGTAAAACGGCTCTGAAAAGGTGCAAAGTCACTTGAGAAAGTAATGCAACAGCAACACTATGAAAGGACTACTTGCTAAAAAATTGGGAGAGCCTCTGGCCACTGCCACGCACCCAGTGCTATTATTTTTGCTTTATTGATCTGTCTCTTATTATCCCTTATTAAACGCTTCAAATTTGAGGCACGGGCTTTGTTTCTCAAAATGAGGCAAATGCTTGTATACAATAATCCAAAAAATGCCAAGCAATTCACCTGAGACTTGGCCAAGATAGACACTCATGAAGACACACTTGCTTTGAGAGTTTCAAAGCCACAAGAAGCAAAAACTCATTCTTAAGGACTTGAACAAATCTTAACTCTGCCCAGATGCACCCCACAGACTTTGCCTGTAATCCCAAGCAGCAGCAGCCCTGCCTACATGGATTCCTCCCAGCAAAGGATTTCATGGACATGATGAACCAACATTTGTCACAGTCAGTCTCAGAGGATGAGATGAGATTGGCTCATCTCTTGAAATCCCTTCCAGACTTGCATTTTTTGACTTCCCTCGCACAGCAAGTAGAAACACAAATGGTCAAGTCAGGCTGCGGCTGGACTAATGGCTAATTTCTGTTCTCCACAGTTACATCACTCCCAGTGTCTCAACTTTCCTCCCAACTTGGCTCTTTCAAGCAGGCAGCCCTTTGGACCAGATCTTCCCACTTGAATCTGATCAACTTCAAAGTGCCTAGGTTACAAATAATTAAAATGTTTTAAAAGACAGTATGAATATTCTACTTGGATTAATTGCAAAGTGGGGGGCCCACAGGGGAAGGGTCATCTTATGTAACAGACCACAAGTGAGAATAGAGAATACAACTGTCAGCTTCCAGTGGGTCCCCACAGGCCGTTTTTTCTCCACTGTCATGCCATTGTACATCAGGCAGCCTCTGCTGAGAGCAAGCCTACATCTGGAATAAACTAAGAGTGCTGCAGATCAGAAAGGGAGCATGCTGCCAGTGCGATGTGGGGAAGCTCGCCTTCCGCCTGCTCCGAGTGCACACCATCAAACATTCCATTTCATAAGCACATCATTAACAAAACAAAAAGGAACGTTTTTCCTCCGAGTGTTAAGGAAAATAAATAAATAAATAAATGGGCAAAAAAACACTGGAGCTATTCTTTTCCCTGCTTCCCCTTCACTAGCTAATTGCAGGAGATCTAAAAGGGGTTTGACTTATTTTGACTGTGCCATGTTCAAGAAGCTGCAAATCTGTATATACGAAAGAATAAAAATTGCTTTGAAATCTTTCATAAAAGACAAGCTTGGCAGGAGCAAGGTGTAAACAAATGGAAAACAGAAACACCGTAAGTAGTTAAAAAGCCAGACAGTAAAATGGAAAATGTAAAATAGTTGTCTATGAAAAAGCACTTTCTGTCACAGCAGCAATTCAGATGAAACTGATGTAAATATGTAACAATTTTAAAACAAAACCAGAGATAAGCCCTGATAAGAATATCAATAACCATGCAAAGTCTGTATGCACACACCAGCTGAC
This sequence comes from Chloebia gouldiae, assembly GCA_003676055.1. Lineage (NCBI taxonomy): Eukaryota > Metazoa > Chordata > Aves > Passeriformes > Passeridae > Chloebia > Chloebia gouldiae. Next base: position 3,616,785 of record QUSF01000044.1, on the reverse strand, counting down.
TGACTTGGACCTGAATGCAGCCCACAGGATGTCTCGCTCCCTCTGCAATTCAACGTGGATTTTTACTGTCTGTCTGCAGGGACCAGTTCCTACTTACAAACTTCTCAAGGTCTCACATTAGGAGCAGCAGAAGCAAGCAGTGAGATCTTCCTCACCAGCCATGAAGCTGCTCTAGAATCACAACACTTAACAGAAAGTTCCAAGTTCCATGCATTATAAAAATTTACTTCTCTAAGTTTCACAGCAGCTGGCAACCAGTATGCTGATCACACAGACCTGAAAATCAGCACAAAATGCCCTGAACAGAAACGCATGACATTAGACCTGTAGTGCAACAAACCCTCTCAACATGAACAGGGAGAACATTGGGATGGTCCTGGCACAAACCACTGTCCAGCATCCTTCACTGATGTGAGATCAATTAAAAGCACTCCTCCCAGGTCCCTGCCCCACCTTGGATCACATCATGCCTCCTTTCCACTATTTCCCATTCCCCAGCAGGCAGGTGGAACAGACAGATCAGTAGCTGGGAAATTAACTTGCACCATCACATACCAAGTGAGTATCTTGAACAAATCAGTCTTAAGATACAATCAAAAGCCATCACTCTTCACATCTCAGGTATTAATGTGAATGACTTAGCACCAGAAAATCATGCCAAAATCTGACTTTTGCAGATTCATAACAAAGCAATTATTTCATTAGTGGATAATGAGTGTATTTTTAATCTGATCTTAGCCAAGTTATTTTTAAGGCTGATCTGAAAGCAGGACTCCTGCTTTCATCTACTATCCTGAGTTTTGTTTTCATTGTTGCACAAGCAAGCTAAACAACTCCAAGATAAATCAAAAGCATGGGAGGAAAACAAACTCAAATTTCTTTATCAATAAATTATTCCAAGACAGGAGTTCTTTGTCCATCCTTGCTGCCTATGAATGTTTGTTAATGCTGAACGACTGAAGCCTTTGGCTTCTGCCTCTGGATGACGTAAGCCATACAGTGTGTCTCCTACACTACTTAAAAGAAGGGGAAAATCCCCAAACCCAACAGGAATCACACAGTTTTGATGATATAAATTCACCATGTCCTCAAAGTAGGAGCCAGAAGCACGGACACAACTGTGATTGTGTTCAAGTGTTGGTTTCTGATCTCACAAGTCCCCTTGTTTGGACAAACAGCTGCCACACATTTGGCATCTTTTCACTAAAATGTAAGTACTTTCCCCATGAAAAGAGAAGTGTCCTAGGGGATGAAGCCTGGGGAACAGTAAAAAGCAAAAACACACCCTCCCCCAAACACAAACACATAATTAAAATACACCAAACAGGCAGCACAGCAGAGTGCATGAAAATTCCACGACTTTAAGCAAGACTGTCGCCCAGGGATCCATCTACCAAGACAGACTGCTTGTTGACATCATTTCCTTGGCAAGGGCTTTAAACATTTTATCAGCCAGTGCAAGCACCTGAACTATACCATCACCCCTCAGAAAAACCTGCTGGAATAATTTGTCATCCTGAACCATCACCATCTGCATTGCACCCCTCTGTACTGTTCCACTCTTGCCATCAGCTGAAGCATTATTGTGCAATCAGACAAAGGATTTTCTCCTCTGTCTCTGACCCTCGGGGGTTTCTGCCTGGCAATAGCCCCTGAGGAAGCTCGGGCTTTTAAGGGCTACAGGTGTTTGCATCCTACTGAGTACTTCAGCCAGTCTCATGCTCTTGGTAGGCTTTTGGGAATGGCTGGTTGCTTAGTCTGAAGTTTCTCAGAAAACACCCTTGCAGCCTGCAGCAGATTAAAGCCCAGCCTAGAGCAGGTCACCACACATTGATGTCAGCTAAAGAGAGGTGTCTCACAGGGACTAGTAATACATCTGTCCACAGCAGGAATCTTTAGGGTTTGCTCAGTGCTTTTAGCATTCTTTCTCAAAAATTAAGGTGTATGTAGCTTTTTAATTCCAACAAATGCCTGAAACATTACAGCACCTGAGCAGAAAACATACTCTATTTTTAGGAATGTCCACTTGTTTTAACTATTCACACTTAATGATTAAAACATAAAATGGTGTGAACTTGAACTTCAGCTAAAGCTAGTCATTTTGCATTTCATTTGCATTGTGGGTTTTCTGTATCTTTAATATGGCACACAAAATATTAAGAGAAAAGGCCCAAACACTCACTTTCTGTGTAGGTGGGAAATGCTTTCATAGGAGTGCTTTCACCTGGGGTTTATGATAGCTGAGTATGGCTGAGGTGTCCTGCAACAGAGCCTCGAACATTCCTGTGCTGCCTTTGAGGATAGTTCATTTCCAAGAGTGAAGACCTTGTTTCAAGGTGACACAGTAAAACCAACACATTGTAACTTATCCATTACCCGACTATCTCTACATGCAAGCACCCTTGGAAAATCCAGTACAAAGAGAAGATAAAAGGAAGCGTTGCTACTCAAAATTTAGGTCTACAGCACCACAACTGCAGCTTATCACTTAAATCACAGCAAAGGCAAGCAGAATCTTAAGTCATTTGAAAAAATTTGGCAGCAAGCGACTTAACCCCAGAAAATTGTGATGCTTGTTGTTTTATGGCAAGGTGGAACATAACCGGCAGCGAAAAATATTAACTGTAATTTCACTGCTAGTTACATCAAAGCACTTCCTAAAACCCCAAGCAAAAATAAGGCCAAGTTTTGTCGTGCTGTACAGCTGCAATTAGAAAACAGCCCTTGTCCCTAAGAGAGTTTACAACACAAAACAGGCAACAAAGAGGGAAGACATGCTTATCACAGTACACATCAAAACTTCAAGACAGTAGATAGCCCCAGGATCCATGTTAATGAAAGTTGGAAGAAAACACAACAGATAAAAAGATGTTAAGAACTGAATCAGATTCTGAGGAAGGCCTTTACATGACTAAAAGTATCTACATTAACACCTAAAACCAGTGTTATTTATGTCTAAACCGTGCATCAGAAGAATCCCATAAAAGCCTTGATGAAACAGTAATTACAGCTTAGGCTGCCAAAAAAAATTGATGTAAACTGACTTAGCTTCAGTAGCCTCACTGGACTACCTTGCTCACAGCATTTTGGTACAGCAAAAGGGTGAGAATTTTTTTTCCCCATCAAGTTTAACAAAATAGCAAAATGATTAAAGCCATTACATTATCTCAAGCCTCATGTTTTGATTCCTGTAAGACGCTATTAGCCTTCCTCTTCTGCTTGGCAAGATAAGGAACATTTTCCACTAACCAAAAGTCAAGGTAATGCTGGCATTTACCAACACTAATTGGAAGTACTGCTGTAGAATGGCTGTCAGCCTTCCCTAACTGCAAAGTAAAATGCAATTCAAAAGCATTCATCCCTACCTGAGATGAGCCACGTCAGTAAGAAAGCAATAATGGGCCCGAAGAATGAAAAGAGCTGCTGATAAAATGTACCATGCAGTACAAAAGCAAGTCCTGGCTGGTTCTCTACATACAGACATGTCTGTATGCACCTGTGCACAGGCTCACACATCTGGAGAGGGTTGTGGTCCATGCAAGCTGGGCTCAGTTGGGCTGTAAGAGCAAATCTGGCTAGGCAGGAACACTGCTCTGGGGACTGAGACCAGTGTAATGTGGTTAACAGCATGGCCTGAACCACTGCTATAACCCAGACCTGCCCAAAAACCTCTAGGGGGCAAGGCATTAACATTGCCTTGCCTTCCCCTTTCTCTCCTTTTGTTAATAGATGGCACACTGACTTCAGAAAAGCAGCACATACGCTTTGCAGAACCACCAGATGCTAATCTGTTTCCACCCTGGAAAGGCATCCCACCACAACCCCACCCCACAGTGCCACTACCACCCAGGACACCCTGAACTCCTCCCATGCCATGTATCTTTGCCACTGGAGAAATACTGAAATGCAAAACCCCAGCCACTCTCACCTGCCTCCCCTAACTATTAAAGAGTTTTCACTCTGCCTAATGTCCTTTACATGGTTTCTACCAGTCACTGATGAATTTGGATCTGAATTTCAAGACCTTAATAATTTGGATGCTTATAAAGAAGTAAGAGAATTCAAGGCCATTCTCGGGGTGTCTTGTTTTTGCTTTTAACAGCTGGGTTTTTAAGGGCTTTCAGAGCATCCTGCTGAGGATGGAGGAAGCCAAAGTGGTTAATCTGTTCTGGTATAATTCATCTTTGTCCAAGCTTCCTCTGGCTTCATCAGTGAAAGCCAAACCTGGCCAAACTTGAAAGCCAAACTTCTCATCATGCCAGCAAAACCTGGATCAGACCCCTCTGACAACCAGGCTCCAGCCCCTTACACTCCTAATCTGGTCTTTGCAAACCCCAGTCCTACTTCTGATCTCTGCCCATGCCAGCTGTATCTGGCCATCTCTAGGCACTCCTTAGGGGCTGAACAACAACCGAAAGCAGTCCACAGATCTTCCAAAAAGACCATTTTATTTCTTTATAATTTTTAGTGGACTCCAACAGCCCCTTCCCATACTTCTCTTCTTGTATAATTACCCTGCGAAACTACACCCTGTTTCAGGCCACTGAATAGAAGAAGTAAACTTTGATATCCATGTTTAAACTCCCAATGTTCACAGGATATGATGGGTCATTACTCCAGCTCAGAGACTGCCTAATCTTAAATCACTGCCCGTGACTCCCACCCACTGCTGCCAGCCTGGGTCCTCTCCAAGGTCAGGTCTGCTCTCTAGATCTTAGAGATCTTCCTGTCAGGCAGATACACAGCTTTGCTACTTTGAATCCCCACATTTTTAAAAGTCATTTAAGTTCAGCTTAAAAATATTGCAGCATAATTTAGCCACCTGTAAACATTAAATGCTGCCTGCTAATTGACAGGTACAATATTTACTGAGGGTTACATACCAGCAGACAGCCTAGCAGATTTGTTTATACACAGCGATAGCAATGCCAAATGCAAGGAGAGACAGATCAAGATCTGAGAGATGAAAGCAAGCCTGAAGAAGGGGACTGGCACATGCACACAAACCAGTAACACAGGAATCTCCTGGCAGGTTCACTCAACAAACAGTATTCATCTTGCCTGTCGTTTCATGATCCAGCATTGCTGTTATAAGCAGCATGCACAGAGAAAATGGGAGGGAAAATGGCAGAACAACCCCATGCTCGTGGGAGAAGCACCCTGAAAGCAAAAGGCACCGAAATGGCATGTAGATCCCTCAAAAGCTCTCCCAGCACAACAGCCCCTACGCACTGGCCATGAGCTGACCACTGGGATCAGCACAGTAGTGGCTGAAGACATGCACATAACCCAACCTCTTCTCCCCTGTTTTGGTTACAACTTCTAATTTCCCCCAGAGAGGGGAAAAAAAAAAGGAATATTCCTGGACTCCACATTTCAGTTTCAGTGAAGCTCCAATCTGCCTCTTGGGGTGGGACAAAGAGAAATGGAGAGGATCTGCAAGGTCCTCCCACATCCACATCCACACTGGTCCCTGAGCGGCTTCTCAAATCCTCTCCTCCCATCTGCAGCCATCTAATCTACTGCAGGCTGGGTCTCCCCCTGAAAGCAGATATAGCGCTCTCCAAGGGCACAGGGCTGACAGCTCTGGATATTCAATTAGCCAACATGTGGAGGAGATGGTGAGCATGGGACAGGCAGCAGGGATGGCGCTTCTTTCCCCACAGAAAGAGTGCCCTGTCAATGCACCCTGTCCCTGCTCGGGAGGAGATAACTCATCCTGAGACTATAGGAGGTCTGGCTCACACTCTGAAGCCTGGAACAAGGCTGCAACTTCTGACAGGACATCCTGGAAGCTGTTTTTCAAAAGGCTCCTGACACAACTGGATCTCACATGCCTGTGTGCTGGGTCACGCTTTGAAAACAGAGCTGGAAGTGAGATCTGAGGCTCACAAGTATATTTATTCCTCGCCTTTTTTCTTTATTTTAACAGGAAACAAATAATTTTGAAAATTTTATTCACTGTCTGTATTCAATACTTAAGAAACTGAATTAAGCTACTCATTACTCTGATAACAGCTACCCCACAGATGCTGTAAGTGATGGGCCTCTATAAGGCCCCCTGGTCATTAAAAAGCAAAGGATGAGCTAGGCGTGCTATTCAGGCTCCAGCTATTCAAATTTCTCCTCATTCAAATGTCAGGAAAATGTAATTAGTACTGACACAGAGGGAGGTCATATTTTTGAGCAAAATATTAGGGGGGAAGGAAACAAAACAAAATAGAGAAGCAATTTTACTAAATGACACTATACCACAACTGAACAGATTACAGCTCTTGAATTTTTCCAGTGCCTCAGTATGTTTTTACATTTTACAAAGCCATCCTATATGTGCTTTGAATTAAAGAATTATTTATTGCTCACATGGAAACATACATGTTCTGAACTTAACAATTTACTCCTCAGAACAAAATGATTCAAAACATCAAGGTAACACTAGCACAAGATGGCTCTGGATCAAAAGTTTATTTTTTTAACATATATATTTTTGGCTTTCCACTTCAAAAAAAAGTCTGATCAATTTCATTTACAACATGTGTTTAAACATCTTAAGAACAGACTCAAGAAGCCTTTATAGGTACCAGAACTGTCAAAATATCAAATTATTGATTTATTTATTTTTAAGCTTTTAATGTTTTCTTTCAGAGTGACTACAGTTATGAGGTTTGCAAGAACACACACACAAACACCCTTCCCTTTCTGTTGCACCACAAAATCCAGCATGTCTCACTGATGCAATGAGTAAGTTTTTGCAACTATGCTTTAAAAAACAGAGGTTTTCTAAATTGCTTTTAGCTCCTACAAAGCACTTTAAATTAAATTACTGTAACTTTACAACCATGATCATGACTACCCTGGAGTAGTGCTGAGGAGCACTAATTCTGAGGGCACATTTAATCCCCTGCTTTTCTCAACAGAATTTAGTGATGAGATGTCCACTCACAGTGCTTTGTTTTCAGCTTTGAAGTCTTAAAACCAAAACCAGCTGCTGCAACCAGCCCCAAGCCCAACAAAGCAGCCTTCATCTGTTTATACTATCAGTGCCTCTGGAAAGATTGGCAGACAGTGCTTCTGGTGATAGATGCATACTGAAACCTGATCAAGGCTTGGGTTATTTTCCTCCATCCAGCAATGCTGCAATTCCAGACAGGCAACAAACCCCAAGATCTCCATTAGGACGAAGAGAGAAGCAATGAAAGCCCCGATCCCACTGTCGTCCCAAACATTAATAAATTGTCTATCTCATCAGCTCTGAGCAAAATCCACAATTACTTCCAAGTGGTTCCCAGACACAGGCCAAAAAAGTTTTGTACTACAAACACATGCAATATGGTCTGGTGCATCAAAAAGGGAAGCTTCAATCCCAATGTTAACATGAATTGTAAGGTGACATCAAGTCCAGGCAGAGCTAAACATGAAGCTCCAATGGACAAAAATTACCATCTTCTACTGACATCTACTGCTCCAGTGTCGTAGGGTCATCAGCTGTCTCGACAAAAAATCCTGAGGCCAACCCTGGCAGGTCGAAAGATAGGACCTACCCTCCATCGGAGAGGGAGTATGACAGTGGTTTCCACCAGTTACTATTTAACTCTCCAATCCTCCTGTCCCCTTTTTAGATGCTGGGTGCCCTGACAGCTCATCTTGTCACCTACAGGCTCAGCCCAAGGTCAGAGCATTGAAACCACAGAATTGCTCGAGAAACCAACCTAATTTTCTTGCAGACCTGCTGCTTTCTTCTCTAGAAGAATCAAATCAAACATACCTGGGCAGCTTGGTCCCCAATGTCTGGCATGCCATCATCCGATAGCTGGCCCTGGTACGGTGCCCCGGTGCTCTGGTGCTGCTCTTCCCCATTGCTCTCTGCTTCAGAGGTCTCTGGCTGAGCAACCTCCACCTCCATTGGGGTGCAGTGCCCGTTCCCGTGTTCCGAGCCCAGCTTGTCCTTGCTGTCCTTGCCACCCGGGGTCCTAGTAATGACCCCGAATTTCCTGGTCCTTTTTCCATTTTGACTAGCTCTGTCTCCAGGCTCAGGGCTGGGCTTGGCTTTGGGGTCGCAGCTGTTGCTGTTGTTGCCGTTGGAGGGAGGCAGAGGCGCTTTGCGCTTGATGCGGCGCAACATGATCAGGTAGACAAAGCCCCCATTCCAGCACTGCTCGGCCAGGTAACTGCAAGGAAAGGGATAAGTGAGGATCACCAAGCACCAAGACCTGCAGTGCCCACATCCCACCCCAGCATCCCAACTCGCTGAGTCCCGTGATGTTCAGGCACTGTCTCAGCCAGCTGATTACCTGGTATATGGACGTGTTAGGATAACTCGGGGAATTGGCAAATGCTCTTTCCTCAGTATCAGAAGAAAATACCAGGAATAATTAACAGCCCTACCAGCCACCCAGGCTGATCCCACCACAGCATAACATGACAGCTGATAAATGCCACAAGTTCACACACCCTGACCTCCATATCTGCAGCGCAGCAATATGTAAGATGAAGTAAGGAAAGGAGAGCAGAGAATGTTTCCAGCAGAGTATTAAAATAAATAAATATTTTCTTTAAAAAATTTAAAATCAGGCAGGATTCATTTGTGCAGAGGCCCTTAGAGCATCTGCATCTGAAATAAGCCTTCTTAGTGAAACTAATCTTCTGCTTCAGCATATGTACGTGCTTTGAAGGCCACTGAGAAAATAAAAATATCAGCCCGTAGGGTAAGCAGGCACAGCACCAATGGCTCCAGTACAGCAAAGCACTGCACCACAAGGCGTCCCATATGCTTTATAGGGAAGTAGAAATCAGGTGGGTTTCCTTCATAGCAAGCATATTCTGAACAAAAAAGAGGCCAAGACATCTCAATCGTGCAAGGAGCAGCCCTCATGTTCTCTTACCAGAGCCCCTAGGTTTTCCTAACAAAGCTCCTACCAAAGCATTACTTCCCCTCCCAAAGTCTCTGGACATGCCTTGGAAGAATTAACATTTTTGCTTCAAACAAGCCTTCTGTGACCTTACAGAAACTGCACCCACTGATGCAAAAGGGGAATCTAACTTCATACTTCTTTTAGGAAAGGATATACCTCAACCCAAATTCTTGAAATATTTGGGTTCTGAGCCAAGGGTGTAACCAACTGAGAGTACAAACAAGCTGGAATTTGTATGTAGCAGGTTTGTATGTGCCCTTTCACACTCATTTAGGCCCCAAAACTATATTGCCTTTCTCACTAGAGAAGGTAGCATGAATTTCCCAGAGCATTAAATAAGCCTCTCCTGCAGCTGCAATTAAATGAATTCACTAATACAGAGCAGTTGCTGAACCTACAGTTTTTAGAGGAGATGAGAAACTAGATTTCTCATCTCTGGAGCTGAACCACAGAACGCAAGAGAAAATAGCACAGCACTTGTGTTTGAGAGCAGAGGAACCACTCAGGAGTCTGCCACCAAGTTTTTCCCCTCCCTGCTGCTTGTGGGCTAATTTTCCATTTCCCCTTCTTAAAAGTTGTTTGGACGTAAAATAAATCCTTCAAACTTAATCCTGCTCAGAGGTGACTTAATGGCAAAACAGGAAAAGCAGCTATGATAACCCCTGAAGCAAAGGAGTGAGGAAAACACTCTCAGCTACTCAAAATAAGCCAGACCAGCCTGGCAGTGGCTGGAAGTAACATGATGGGTATGTATTTCTGTTCAGGGACAAGGGCTGGTATTTTCACTCCACTTCTTTGCAAAGCTTCAATGTCCCCCACAGACAACATTGGCATTCAAATCACTTATCTTTAATTAGGAAGACTGATGTTCAAATAAATACCACAACTAAATAACCTTAAAAGCAGCCCTGGAGCCACAGACGGGAAGGACAAGTATGCTTGCTGTGCCAAAGTTCCCAATGAATATAAATTGAACTCCAACTCCCTGGACAGTCCCTTCAGTTTTCACCAGGCAATCCTTTTTTTCCTCCCCTTCCCCAGACATTAAGAATATTTAAATAAAGCCCTAAACCCATCTTTTTCCAAATGGCTGAAAGCAGACAGCCAACAAGCCCCGCCAGTTAGGAAGTCTCTGCAGCAAAGGTCAACTGTCTGGGTGGCCACAAGGTGCCACCTGGCTCTGGGAAACACATCGGTGAAGCTGGCAGGACCTGAAAAGTTAGCATAGGAAAAAAATTCCTGAACTAACATGGAAGTATTTTTGATTATCAAGTTAAAAGAAGAATTATTTTAATCAACTGAAAAGGGGCAGTTCTGTTCCAGAAACAGTATGGGCTGCCTGTTTTTCACATTTATCTTTCAACTCAAATTTCAAGGCAGCCAGTAAAGTTGATTAAAATTCATGACTTTTGCTTGCAGCAATACCAGTGCACTCTGATCCATCACACATAAGCCTGATAACACTGCTTCTCTGGGCACATGGAAACAGGAAAGCAGCTCCTTTTCCCATAGTCATGTGGCTTACATGGGTGCTACCTGCCCTGTCTTTACACAGTGTCAACTCTGCCTGATTTGTTTCTGTGCAGGTGCATGTATACGGGGCTTTTTGAAACACCAATCTCTGAACTAATTACTGATGTATTTTTAATGTCAGCAACCAAGTGCATGCATATCAAGTACTTGATTTAGGAAGTACGGGGAACAAGAGGGAACTTCGCATATGTCCAAATAAAGTCATTCTAGAGAGGCAAAAATGATTTACTATTTCCCTCCACTCATGGCCCATTTATTCTGTTCATAAAGTGTAAAGCTGTAAGAAAAAAGGGAGGGTTTTTTTTCCTATCCACTCTTCATATACAATCATCCCTGCAGTCTGGAGCACGGTTACAGCAAGTGGTTATAGATGCAGCTGCACTGAAGTCAGCAGAGCTCTGTTGATTTACTCCATATGTTGAGATGGCCTGCATGTTCCAGGCATGCAGCCTGTAGTAACTCATGGACTTATGTCTTGAGTACTTCTCAGCAGTTTAAAGAACACAGTAAGTTTCTAAAAAAATAGAAAAACAGGTGTTCTCTGGGTCAGTGAGCAGTTACCTTTGCATGGCAGCAAGTCAGTGCATACACTGGATCATGTCAGGTATTTCCAGAAAGGCTAAGTCCTGCTGGGACCAGGGATGCAATAAGTGGTATCATTATCTCAAGAGTTTGTTTCAAACCAAAGAGTAGGAAAACTAGCACTGATAGAACACTAAACTCATACCACAGGATAGGAGACAAGTTAAAAATAATATACTAAGAAATTGTGGTAAATTTATTGTATTGCCCTGCCAAGACAGGGATGATAACCAAGGAGCCTGATCCACCTGCAATTTCTGCAAAGTACATTCCAACTACTTAGCTGGCTTCCTTTTCCTTTACCATTTCTTTTCTGTTTAAGTAAAAAGAAAAAAACCAACCAAACAAACAAAAACCCCAAAAAACAACAACAACAAAAAACTGACCAGGGAAGCATAGTAGGCTTGCAACACTGTACAAGAACAGGTAAGGTTGTATTAAATGAGTGAGAACCTTCATATTTTAAATTGTTTTCTATCAATCCAGAAGCATCCTATGCCAGAAGGGAGTAGTGGGATAAACTCAATACAATGTAATTATACAGTCTCTGTACAGCAGAAAACTGCTAAAATATAGAAAGGACCTCAAATCCCCCTTCAAAAGGGGTTTACAGTGTGCAATGCAGAAAAACCTTTTTTTTAAATATTTAGTCCCTGTAGAGCACTTGCAGAGATTTTAGCAATCAATACTCCAACAATGTCTCAGGCAGGACAGGATCAGAGCTGACAAGCATATACAGCAGCTCTCAGCACAGATGTGGGGAATCAGCAGTAACCTCCCAATTGTCACTCAGTTTGAACACAGACCTCAGCTTGGATGGAGAACGTGTGTGGACAAAAAACATCACTAATTCAGCTTTGATTTACCTCAATTTATTGGAAAATGAGACTCTCTGTTTCTCACTTTGGTTTACGGAGGATGGAATAGGTTTTGGTGAAAGCTTTGGATCTCATACCCCAGCCAAGAAACCTTGAGTAGATACTACAGCTGCCACCAAATCACAACACATAAATCCTATTATCACAGATTTTAAGAATGCAAGACATTTTACTAGCTGATCATACATCTGTCAATATCAGTTACTAAGCAAAAACATTTCACCAGCAGAACACCCATCCACACTTTCTGTATTTTCCAGTATTTGCAAGGTAGTGTCGAATCTCCCTGGCACAGCTGGGAGTCCCCTCAGGCACTGCAGCATCATCTCCACAAACGGGATCTAAAAAAAAAAAATCACTGAAATACTCACTTGGAAATGTTTCCCACTGACATGCTCAGAAGGAAGGACCACCCAGCTGCTCCTGTTTCTTAGATCTCACCCTGGCACCAGTGCTGGTAAAACCCCAACCCATATAAAATGTAACCCTTAAGCAGTGGGGAAGACTTGTTCTTCTCTGTAGTAGAGAAACCATGATAATGTTAATAATCCTTAAAACCAGAGGAAAATTGTTTTACACTTGAAACAGAGCTGGAAAGTTACCTCTCAGAGAGCTCAACCACAGGCTGGAAAATGCAACTGTAGCAGGTATCAAGGGACATTTAATACCCTTTTTGTATCAGAGCTATAAAGACAGAGACACACGTTCACTTCCCTGGGAGACTATTTTGAGTTATTCAGCCAAATCCCATTTCTCCCCTACACAGCTGAACGGACTACTGTGATCATAAAACCTGATAAACTCATTGAGTTTATTCCAACCTCCCTGGCACACATGTGAAGTGTCAAACTCAGAAACAGTGTCTTAGACTAAGACAGTAATTTTGTCCTTTTTTACACACACACACACACACACACACACACATATATATATATATATCTTTGAGTGTATGCATGTATAAATATATATTTTCTGACTTGACAAGAGCATGCTGTGACAAGCTCTCTGTCACATCCTATCTCACTTTAACAAATACAGACAGCCACATTGAGCCATGGAAAAACCAACGCAGATCCAGCAGCCATAAGAAAGCATCTGGATCCACTTTAGGGCCAGAAATATTGAAGTATGTTTATTTTACACTAATAATACTATTTAGCATTTTTCCAGAAACCTTCCTCCTGACACATCAGAAAGTGCTTTGGAAATGATACACACAGAGCACCACTGACATCTCACCAGTGAGCCCATCATGCAGCTCACCAAGACAGAAACTGAGGCAGAAACTGAGCAGAAATCTTAGTCGAGACGACCACTTTCAGAGCCCCTACCTAGCCCTCCCAGGACCTATAACGTCCTTTGCAGGACAGACAGACTACTAATTTTTATCCTCTTCTCTAAAGGACTTTGGCAGTGTAACATATCTTGAAACTCAGTGTTATTCAGTCTGGAAAGATGAAGGGCAGTTCAGATCCTCAGAGAACTGAAACCTCCAGCCCCAAGAGGGATTTTAAAAGCCAAACTTAACATTTCTCCATGACATCTGCAAAGGAGCTAACTTGCTTTTCAGGTAAGGCAAATTAATGACTAACAGATAATGATGTTCCTGATGAAACCCTCACCTCACTGCTGCCACTGTGCAAGAACATCTGTCCCACTAAGGACTGGTTTTGGCAAGCACCAATGGGAATTTTCCACAGATTGCCACGTCTTCAGCCAGGAGTCAACGCTGCCTTAATGTCTGCAGGCAAAAAGACCAGGGCAAACCCTGCTGCATCCAAACCTGCAAAAGGTTCCACCACCTGAGAGTTGCACGGATACCTGATGACCAGCCCTCTCATCCACCTCCTTGGAGGATTAAGCTCTCCAGCCCTAATTTATCTCAGCAGAAAGGAATGGTGTTGGTAAACCTGGCTGCTACTTCAACACAGTCTTCGGCACAGAACTGAAGCACACTAGGAAATGAGCTTGATCCAACATCTCATCACCAACAAGCCCTTTCCTGCCCCAGGCTCTGCAGGCAATGAAACATACAAGTGACACAATGTTCCCTGCCTCCCTTAATAAACTTTAGGAAATGCAGAAAGGGCAAAGGAGAAGTCAGTCATGGACTTCAGCTACTAATCATACCCAAGGAGAGCATTCAAATAGTGCAGGGAACACAGAAGGTGCTCTCCTCTCCCTTTTCAGGATGAGCAATCCTCAGCCCTCAGGCTGTCGCCAAGATTAAGTAGCAACAACTCTAAGTCTCACAGCAGCCATGGCTCTCTATGGCACACTGCGTTTTTCTCAGGATAGCCAAATTGGCAGCTTTCTGAAAAACAAAACTTGGAATCCCGTGTTTTTGTTTCCACAATTAAAATTACAGCACAGAATGTAACTAGATTTAGCAAATTTTTGAAGAAAAAAACAACTTTGGAAGTTACATTTCAAGGTATATTTAGTAAGGCTGGTAGAAGGCCTTAGGCAAGACCTCCCTGCACACTCTGAAATCCAGATCTCTCAGGAGAGGTGGAAAGGGAGTGGAGGGAGGATTTCTGCTGCACTTTCATAGACTCCATGCCTGCCTACAGCTTTTTCTGGAAGAGGGAATTGTGACACAGGACCAAGATAAAGCCTAGTGAGACACCTCACTCCACCTGGTATCGACACAATGATGTGGCTTTGAATTTGGGAAGACTGAATTCCTTTCCTCTTCTTGAACTCTACATCCCTGACAGCACCCCAGGCAAGTCTTTCCATGGAAAGATAGGGCCAACAACATGGCATCCACACAGTTACTGTAAGGTCTGAGGTGGTGAAGCCACTGGATTTAAATATTGCAGTTTCACAATCATCTCATATCTGGGATCAGCCTACACCAAATCGCACCACAGATTTCCACCCACCCCATATCCTGCCTGCTCAGGTGCTGGCACAGTCATATGGGCAACAGTACAAATGAACCCAAGGAAGAAAATTATCCAGCTTGTTTTAAAAATTCAGTCCTCAAAATGAGGATTTTAAACACAGACAACACTCTTATCTGGTCCCAGCGGCACAGAGGCAGGGACAGGAGAAGAATGGCAGTGGCAGGGGACCGCACTTCCACTCCCACCAATGGCCCTCACCTACACAGGGCTGAGAGACATGAGTGGCCACAGCCCAGGGCAGGGGAGTTGCACACACCGTGCAGACAGGCGCCGTGTCTGGCTTTGGCTGCATGGCATTCACACTTCCCATTTCTAAAACCCAAGGGATAGCCACCCTCTCCACAAACAAGGAAGCCTAGCTGAATTGCATCTGCACCACCGGTGTGGAGAGAATATAGGCTGGATCATTTCATTTACACTGGCACAGCACAAAACTCACACAGGTCTGCCCTGCATGTTGTTGAGATGCTTCAAAAGCATGTGCACAGCTTTGTGATAACAACAAGCAGAGCAGGGACCTCAAATTACACTGCACATGGAAAAAGGATGTGAATGGCCACACTGATCCCTCTCTCCTCCCAGAACAAACAGCTGAATAGGATGACTTGAGGAGCTTTATAAATTCTCCATACCTGAAGAACCCCAAGTTCTGATGGACAGCCTAAACCTAGCAGATTTTGCAACTGCAGGCATCATAAAATCCTTTGAGATTTGCTGATCTATGGCTGTACTAGCAGGACAAAGGAGTGATGCTGCATTCCGACCGCAGAGATTCTGGACTCAAGCTTTACACATCTGCATTCACAAGTCACAGTAGACAGAAACACAAGGTACTTTTTGGGTTTGGATCCTTGAGACAGACTAATGGGTGTTAAGGAGTCAAATTCCCTTTGTTCCTTGTTTAGTGGCAGAGTGTATAAACAGAAGTGGGCTAATCCAAAAACCATCCTGGCTCCCAATCTGTTAGTTTATAGCTCTGCTGCAAACAGACATTCGGCTGGATACACAGTCATGTTCAAAAATATAACTTCCAGTTACAATATACTAAACAATTTAAAGTGGCTAAAAGTTATCAATTTAAAAACTACAAAAACCTTGGCTGTATCAGGCCAAAATTATAACAAATTTCACATGAGCATTATCACCTGCATTTTCTGAGTAACCCATGCTGTGTTACAGCTGTTCAGACACAGTCTCTCCCATCACGATGACTTCCTACAGAATACAAGATCCTGGAAGCTCCAATCATTGTCCTGTGCAAATGCTCCCAGTGTCCAGAGGCCCTCGGTACAACTGATGTTTCATTGAGCATTTAAGAGGCAGGTTGAGTTTTACACCTTTTCTATGCTTTTACTAAAGAAGGCATTATTTCCCTTCCTCTGTAAGCCCACAAGTAGATGTGCTCTTTTCTGCATGACATATTGCTCCTACCAAGGTATAAGACTTGCTCCATACTGGAAAGCCCAAACAAGTTTTCATTTACAAAACATAGAGCAGAATCATAGAACACTCTGAGCTGGAAGTTTCCAACTTTTTGAGTTAGAAAGGATCCAACATGAATTCTCAAGCACAATTCCTGGTCCTTCATAGTTCACAATCCCAAGAATCACACCATGTGCCTGAGAGCAGTGTCCAAAATAAACCACCCAGCTGGAAAACACACATGCCTCACATGAAGGAAGAGGGTCAAAAGCCATCCATGTGTGACCCATGTACAAAGTATCTCCAGTGTGTGATGCTCCTGCCACATCACCCTGAATTCTCAAATCTTGTCACTGTGTTTACACCTCACCACCCTATTTCCAGGGCTTCCTGCCTTTCCTCCATGCTATTTTAGGATCACCCTTCTAGAACAACTGCTTTCTAAGCATCCAGCTCACATCCTTCCCTCTTCCTCCCTGCAAATCTTTTATCTAATTCTGCCCCCAGTTTCAAATCACATCAGGAAGCAGTGACAGCCAGGAATAGATTTAACTGGAGAGAAATGGTTTGTACTCAAAACTGAATGAGAAGTTCAGCACAGATGATATTCTTTACCATAATCCAGGAATTTTGCACAGAGAGAGCTGCCAGGGAGGATGCCACAAAAATTTCCATGTGTGACTTTGACAACTCCTTGATGCCAAACTTAGTGGTGGGAGGGCTGCGAGACCATGGGGTCTGAATCTGCCCCCAGCCAGCATTGCTACAGCAGCACAGGGAAGTGCTAGTGGCAGGCACAGGCTGTTTCTGGGAGGTGAGATCACCCCTTTGGAATAAAACTTACTATTTTTCCCCATGCAGAAATTATCACAAATGCCCAAAAGCTAAGAGAACAAACACATCTCACTGAAACACCTTTCATTCCAGCAGCAAAGTTTTACAGTAGTATCTCAAATTGGGGGAGAAATAAACAAAACAAAACAACAATCTCTGCAACATTGTTTTGGCAAATCACATTATTTAGGCTTTAACATTAGTTGTAATTCCCAGAGTACCTCTTTCCACTGAGAAGTGAAGGTTTGGATGTCTGCAAGCAATGAAAATGAGAGCCAGAAAATTTAATCAAGTCGATTTTACAGCAGGAAGCAGTATGCTGGGTTAGAAGAGACTTATTTCCAATGCTATTGCAGGCTCACTTGAGCTCCTGAGAGGAGCCCTATTAACAGAGAGAGGCCAGGCTTCAAATAACCCTGCAACTGCTGCGGGGCAGATAGGGAAGGAACAAATTCACAGCTCTCAGATTTATTTGAGGGGGCCAATTCTAGCAGCAAGAGCTACATGGCTTCACAAGACTGCTTGGCTTTGAGCATTTTCCAGGATTCTTCTTAATATTTAAAATGGTAGCTACTTAAATCAACTGCTTCCTCCTTCCTGTTATTCAGCATCCCAAAATCTTGCAATTTGACCACAAAGCCAGATACATGTATTTGAGATGAGAAATACAGCTCTTCATTAACAGCAAAATGGAAAACTGAGCACTCTATCAGAGCAGGGGAAAAGCTGGAAAGTATGATCTGACAATACTGAAAGAAACCTTAACAGGTGGGAAAGAGCCTGAACTCATACAAATGTACCCCTACATACATTACATTCTGTGACTTCAGGACAGCTAGGCCCAAGGAAGAAAAGGAGTGAATTTTCCACAAGTGGTGAGACTCTCAACACACCCGGCAATGCCATCACCCACAGTCACAACGCTTACAGGCTGCCCAGACTCAGCCCTCCCTACTAGCCTGTCAGCATCTCCTTTCACTTGCACCCACTACTGCAAACAATAATTTTGCCTTTTGATGGCCATTCCCTGCAGGGACAGGAGGTTTATTTAGCTATTTAACTTCACTGTTTTGCTCTTTGTGGTGGGGACTAGCTGCACACACAATAAATCCTGGGGATGAACTGCTTTCGGCTCTGACTATGGGCTTGCTGAACCATGCTTCCCCTGCATGCTGGGACAGGTTTCCAACCATAATAACCCTGCATAAAACACCATCTCTTGCTCAACAGTTTCTGTCAGTCACACCAATCCTTTTCTCTTTCCCACTGCCTAAACACATCTTTGATATTCCTGCTATTTGGCCAGAATAAAGGACTCACCCTCTCTAAAACAAGCAAACCATGCTGACATTCATTCAGTTTCACAATTCCCCATGAGAACAAACATTTCCCAGCAAGCTGCCCAGTGACGGGCTGAGGTTACTTCTGCCCAGGCAAGTGCACTGCTTTGCATTCAGGCACTTCACCGATGGATGCTCAGGATCCCCAGCCAGAAGCAGATCATCAGCAAAAGAGCAGCATCCACCAAGTTGCTGAGTCTGTCACTGACCCAGGTGTCACACCTGCTCAGGTGATAAGTGCCCCCAGGATGACACCTCCACCAATGCTGCACATCCCTCAAATTGAATGCTCAAGTAAATTTTGGGAACTACAGCAGGTCTCTGCAACACAACAGCCTGCAAGGCAGGAATTGAACTATGCCAGATATATATGCACCTATCTGCCGGTAGGGAATTTGCCTCTTTCCATGGATCCTCACATAAAACAGCTTCTAATTACATCCTCACTTTCTGTTTTTACCACAGTGAGTTTGAACAAAGCCAAAAGGGAGAAGAATTAAGGAACACATATGGCAGTAGTCATAAACATTTCCCATCTTTCACTTGGTTTTGCAACATGTCCAAGACAGACATGCCCTCCTCAGAGAGCCCATTGATTGGAGCTTGCAGATGACTTCAACTTCCCAATG
The DNA here is from genome assembly GCA_003676055.1 of Chloebia gouldiae. Classification (NCBI taxonomy): domain Eukaryota; kingdom Metazoa; phylum Chordata; class Aves; order Passeriformes; family Passeridae; genus Chloebia; species Chloebia gouldiae. The sequence continues at coordinate 3,597,743 of QUSF01000044.1, read as the reverse complement.
AATGCTTCGCACACAGTGGAGTTTCTGGATTTAATACAGATTTTGCAGGCTGTTGTAACCACACTGCCAACTACAAAACACACAAGCATCCCTCCGGCAGGCCACAGTGGTGACTAAAATCACAGAAAGTGCTTTCAGACAGTCCTCACCAACACCCCTGGAAGTGAAGATTATTTTGATAGGAGGGTGAATAAGACTCTGCTTTCTGCAGCTATTCACATAACTGGCTTTTCCCAGCATCGAATCAATCTTCCCCAGCTGCTTCTGCAGCCAAAACTCATCAGGATTTGCCCCAAGTTGTAGCTTCATTAGATGCTGCCAAATACAACACAGGTGCAATTCAACTTTGAAAATGACAGCAGTTAAATGCTTTTTTTTTTTTTTTAATTAAAACAAATGGAGACAGCAAGCTCACACACATCCCATGTCAGGACACCAGCCTACAGCCTTTCTACCCAACATTTTTCTGCCCCACACCTCTATCAAACCATAACAACAGAGAGAGTTGCTCATTGATTCGTGCTCCTCATGGACTCAGGAGGAACTGTCTGCAGACGAAACCTGGGCTCTGAGCAGGGGCTGATCTAAAAGGTCTCTGCAGGTGTGCCAGCCCAGAGACCAAGGATGAAATCTATGACCACAGAAGCAGGTAAGGGCACGAGTCGCTGCTCACCACCCCAGATGAGCAAAGTCCCTGGCACAAGCACTGGGACACCCTTCTGCCTAAGCTGGGGGACAGTCCCATAGGAGAGGCATCACACAGAACTGCAGACCCCACTGGGGTGCTGCCCAGCAGCTCCTAGCTTGTAGGAAATGCTTGGTGCTGTGGTACCAGAAGCATTACAGGCAAAAATACTCCTAGGAGCCCAGTGAAGAGTTGTGCCAGATGGTGAGGAGGTGAAGCACCAGCCCTGCTCACCTTGCACAGTGCAGAAGGGAAGATGACCAGGGGTACCTCTTCCTCCACAGCTGCCAGACCCTTGGGGCTATGAAGGGTCTGTTTCGCTACTGGGGCATTGCTGGCCCATGGAAAAGTGAGAGCCAAGGGAATTAAGCACACAGCACTCTGCACTGTGGCTGTACTTCCCAATGCATTATGCCATCAACTTGATCATCCAAAGTGACACAAAACAGGAATGACTACCCTCTTCTTTTTCTTTTCCCTTTTTTGTCTTTTTTTTTTTTTTTTTTTTGATTTTATAATCACCCCAGAAATCTGCAGCTCTGGCATGAGACAGACCAGCACCACGTCACAAGAAATCCCCTGTAAGCCTTTCAATGACTTTCATCTATTATTCACTTACTGCAAATCCTTACCATTAACAAACTGCACTAAGGGAATCCGAACTTTCAAAGCCACAAATCTCCTAATAACTACGGCCGCTTTATACATGCCTTAGGATTAGCCATGTCATCTGCTTAGAAACTCAAAGCTGCTCTTCATTATTGGATCTAACCTGCCTGCAAACAGGGAACAGACTGGTAATACTGCCCCTGATTTCAATGATGCAGAGGCAGTCATTACATGACATCCCCCTCCTGGGCACATCAAGCCCAGTGGCACACATTTATGCTGCACTACTGTGCCAAAGACCCAGAAACCTCTCTCAAGCACACTGACTCCAACCCTGGCAGACGGCGCAGGAGCAAGCCTGAATCCAAGCACACTCAGGCTTCACACTGGCTCCTAGTATGCAAACTGAAGGCAGTTTTACAACTATCTGCACTGTAAATTAAGAATGCTTTTAGTTGCTTTGAAAAATAAGAGCTTATTTAGTCAATGCATCGGCTTCTTCAAAGAGCCTTCAAACTAATTAGCCATGATAACTGAGTTACTATGAAAATACAGAGCTTGCACTCAATACTCTTGATGATAACAGTGCTTTGGTACTGAAGCTATAGAATTAGCACAAACTTCATGATATGCATTTTCCTATAGGCTCCAAATTATATTTCAAACTGAATATTTTCCTTTCCTGCGGTGGATGTGGGAATTCGCTTAATTCATTTGTAAGTTCAAAGCAATAATGATTTTTAGCCCATGTGCAGATCAAGAGTTTGAATATTCAACAGTGACAGCATGAGAGAAAGACAGACACACAAGAGAAAACACAGAAAACAAAAACTGAAGTAAAAAAGTAAAGAAGGAGGGTAAAAAAAATAATTGCTGCACTACAGATGAGCTATACAGCTGCTCCAGTTCAAATTTTGCAGGACAGAGAAGTGGGGATTGCTTAATTTAACACTAAGGGCATACTACCCAGAGGCAAACCCTCCCTCATAGATGCAGATAGGCTGTCAAGCAAAACAAAGTTTACAAACCCCCACAAGATATGCAAAGGGCAGAGAAGCAGACTGCAAGGCTCACAGATTTTAATTCCAAGAGTTCCTGCCCACCCCTGCTTCTTAAAGAGAAGGTTTATTTGGCAGATAAGCCTTTGCTTCTTAAAAAAAAATTCAAAAAAGTAAAGAAAGTCAAAGGCAACAGCATCACAGGAAAAGAAATTTCCCTCTTTTCTGACTTCCATTTATCTGCTTTACATGAAGGTTTACTTACAGCAGAGACCAGCAGGGATGCATCTGAGGGCTCAGCGCCACTGGCACTCCCTACAACCCCAAACTCCCTTCTTCTCCTGCTCCTCCTCCGCTCAGTGCCCCACCCAAAGCACCGAGCTCTTCCACCAGCTCTTCCAGCTCACTTCCCCTCCCCAGGGGAATCAACACTGCTTGCTCCAAAGGTGTGACAAATAGTAATTCTAAATTTCAGGGCAGAACCTGGCAGCAACTATGGGGAGGGAAAAAAAAAATCAAGTTCTGACAGGGGAAAGGGGGAACTAAAACCTACCATTACAAATCATCACAACTACTTCGTTATTAGTTTATAACCTGTCATATAGCTGATTTCCTTCCCCTCCTCTTCCTACACTTTCACTGACTGCATTGATTGGACTTGTCAGCATGTTCTCACATAAGACTGAATTCAATTAAATGAAATACAACCAACAAGCCAGCAGGTATACGATGTTTGCTTAAAAAAAAAAATCAAGTAGCAACACGTGCAGACAGCCAGTGTCACCTGAAAGAAGGATGCTCTGTAATGTGTTTAGTAACTGCCATCTGCACAGAAAAAGCCAGAAGCAGACTTTAACCAGCAAGTCTCTCCAAGTATCAGGACAGCAGCAGAGCACAACAAATACTGAATCTTATTTCACACACCGAATCAGAGTTTAATCTGAGCAGCAGCCACATAAATCCAGAGGGGCTCTATTAAAAACCAGTGCAATGACTCATTCCACAGGGAAAAGCATAAATTCAAACTCTGGGCATCTATGTATTTCTGAAGTAAGCCTTTTGTTTAGCAACAATAATTTCTTTGTTGGACAAGCAGGGGGCTGGATCACATCCTTGTAGCAGGACATTTCTGCTCCTTGAGCAACACAGAAGGGCATTAAGACGGCCCACATGCAAAGCAGAGACTGTACATGTCTATGCCAAGTAACTCTGCCATGGGCACTTCAATACAGTGGTATTTTCAATCCTCCTCAGCCACTGCAACGCAACAGCAGCCCTAAGGCTGCCCTCTGTCCTCATCCACCCCCACCTCTAGCAGTAAAACCCTGACAAACCCTCACCCTCCAAAGAAGTCAGTTGGCATTTTGCCATTTGCCCTGCACAACCAGGATTTCCTTCCGGGAGCACAGTAATGGCTCAGAGCCATTGCTGCTCCTTCACAGCCTTTTGAAAAGCTTTGGCAAGAAGAGCCCAGTGTCTTTTTTCAGAGACATGTCCCTGTTCATTGGGTGGCACAAGACTCTCCTTCCTGCCAGCCAGGACAGAAGCCCTTAGCCCTGACCCAGCACAGCAACAACTGCCCCAGGGACTTCCAGCTTCCATGTTCTTCTCAATACCAACCTTCTGCAGCACGGCTTTGGGTCCACCCCTTCCCTACCAGCCAAAATTAAAGCAATTCAGCATAATACCAGCTTCTTTGAAGACAGAAATATCCAACACCACTATCATTTCCCCAAGGCCATTGTGCTCAATGATAAAGTCAATTTGTGGGTCCCATTTGTTGGTGTTTACTCAGATGAGAAGCACCAAAACACATGCGCTCCACTGGCTGTGCTCATGGAAGTCACACACATCAGATAATCTCAGCAAATTGCCACTGATCACAAGAAGAGAGACTTCAGCAATCACATGGTCCCAGAAACAAAAGACCCACATCCATTTTAATCGCCATTGTGCCCTGTTTCCATGACAATGATGGCACCACCTCCTTTATGCATAAGGAATGAGATATTAAAAACAAAACCAGGAAAATGCCAAAACCAAAGGATGGGCACCTGTTGATTATCTCCTTTTTCTTTGGTGCTATCTTGATGCCAAGATGCTATTAACAGCTTCATCCGTTATATGCAAAATCTTAAAATCAGGCTGCTTCAGCCTTTACTCTAAAATATTGTGGCAGTTGCTCTCCCATGAACAATTTTTCTTTGTCTGGGATATGTGCTCTCACACTGATCAAATACAGAAACAAAAATACCCACACAAAAATTCTGCAGTGTGATGGGCAATTGATTTGGTTGCCAGCTCAAAGTCTGGGGCCTGGATGATTAACACAATACATGTTTAATCTAAAGTACTACAGGACATAAAGCTTGGCATTAAATGCAGGACAATGATATAGATATTAATAAAAGTTATAGGATCTTTTAAAATAGAACAAAATGGTTATCCTAGCCACTACAGTTTTCAAAATTATTATCAAACTCCGATAGTATGTATTCTACTGGATGGATATTCTGATGTATTCTGGATTTTTCAGTTTTGTTGTATGCACATACTCCATGCAGGTAAACAGAAAGCTCTTGACTACCTTAAAGGCACTAAGACAGTACTAGCTCTGTCTTCTCATCATGCTATTTGCAAACTCCTGTTTCATTTGACCTAGCAGGATCACCCTGCTATAGCTGTTACTGCATTTTTCATGTAAGACGCTACATGTTCCCAAAACCAGAGCTGGCCTAAGCTGCCTGTGACACAGAAAGAAAGAGGGGACAAGGGGCAGTACTGTACTCACAAAGTCCTTCTTGTAGTGGCTATGACTAAAGTCCCTCACTTTGGGGAAGTTTTTGGCAAGGACTCTATGGAAATGTGCTGGCTAACAGCAGACGATGCTGTCAGCTCTCCACATGCCCCTAGCCCTTGAAAATCCCACCCTACCTCCCAGTTAAGAGGTTAGCCCTCCTCTCCAAATGTTTTTCTCCTCAATCCCTCACAGAATTTTCACTTTTTTCTGCAAGAGAAGAGAGGCATAAGCTTTTCTTTCCCTCCCTAGTTCTGAATAAATCAGCATATGTCAGGGTTTCAAGGCAGCTCCTTGCTCAAGCAAGAACGCAAAGCCAAAGCAGGAGGCCAACTATTTGATCAATACTCTTTGATTTAATTAGCTTTGGACCAGGCTTAAAGTTGATGCCTTAGAGGAGTTGCCACAGGCAAAATTCAGTTTGCATAAGGGATTGCTTTCATAAAAAAAGATCTAAACCTTGGAGGTACTGAGGACAATTTACCACCTAGAGAGACTTGCCTTCAGCAAAGCAAAAATCATCTGACTTACTTAATAGTTGAACTCCTATAAAGAAAAGAGCTTTCACACTGAATTTAATTATATATTTTGTGCCATTCCACTTCCATTTTTCAACTTACTTAATATAGTCTACTTATCTTCCTTCTATACCTTCCTCAGTCAGTTTTTTGGATAGAAGGCCAGTATTGCCCAACAGCCACAAGTGTAAAACTTCCAGCTCTCTCCAAAACGGGTCACAAAAGCCATTTGCTGCACATAAAAGCCTGTCACCTCCTCCAGTTTATTCAGTTTTATCTGAAAAACAAGACCTTGATGCATATATATTAAACAGGAACACAGCACACCAATATCTACCATATTTTAAGGTCTATTTGCACTTGCCAATATACATATATTAATCCTAATGTATTGGATCTGGACCAGAAGCTAAAAGCCAGGACAATAACGTTTGAAGTAGCAGTCTGGATTCAAGTCCAAACTTGGCAGTTTAAACTCATATATAATCATCATTACTCAAATTCAGTGAAGGGAGGGCAGACCTTAAATCCTTATTAGATTTACTGACCTATTGATTTACTCAGCTTATTAATTTCTTTTGTACCTTTACAGATCCTGTCACAAAGAATTCAAATCGGAGCTTCTTAACCTAAGGAAATTATGACTGCAGCTGAACACTTGCTTTATATCATTAATGCCACCTCCAAGATGGGTCAAGCACCCCTGAAGACTCGAGTGTCAGACCCTGTATTTCATCCCCAGATGAGCAGTGAAGACTGCAGTGCAAACTGAGTGAAGTCAGGAGCTGGCAAGAGTCTCCCCACCCATCCCATCACACCCTTTTACACACTACTCAATGTCTGCTAACATCTTTGGCACCCACATCACAATTTGCTCACTGCTGGTCAAAAATATGCATGACAGAGAGCAATTAATGAGTTCAATGTGAAATAAATTAAATCAAATAATGACCTCACAGCATCAACAGTGCATTAATCTCTTACAGCAAAGCCATGCAAGGATACAGCTGCAAGACCAGAGCTCTACAGGCACTTGCTGTGAATCCCCCGCTACAGATACTGAGGGCAAGCCCATCTTTTGGATGTCCTCCGCCTTGCAGCAGCCAGGACCACACACAGCTTGCATCCCTGAAACTCAGCTCCATCTTCCATCCATGAGAGGAGCACCAGGAGCAGACTTGCAGCTCCCAGCACCCAGGGATGACCTTTAATCTTCTCACAGGAGGGCAGGTAAGGTGTGAGCACAGGCATGTGAACAGCTCTGGTCTCAAACACATGCAGGGATGCACCGACGCAAAGATGTGACAGAAAAAACATAGGGACATCTGCAGCTCTGCCAGGGTCCTGACTACCAGCCCTCCTTCCAAGTGATCAAGAGAAAAACTCCCAGATCCCACAGGCTATGTGAGGTGTTGTTACTGGAGTAGTTGCCAGTGTTAGTCTGACCAAAGTCTTCAATGTCTGGAAAATGAGAAGCTCTTAAGCACCTCCAGCTCACCTGACCAGGGCTAATGCAGGTAGCCTTTGGGTCAGCTGGGCTCTGCCCTCACCAAATCCAACAGCAGGAGAGCTCTGCCAGGCAGCCAACAAGGACTGCTGGTAGGAGACCCACCATGGCTACTGCTGCACAAATGTGCCTGTGGTACAAGAGCAAAGTAGGAAAGAATGATTCACCTTCCATTTTCAGGGTCACACATCATCTTTACTGCCGAGCAGGTGGAAAGGTCAAACTACAACTAGGGAAAACGCAATTAAAGGAAAGAAAAAAAAAAAAAAGATACAGACCCTCCCTAGTAACTAAATGAAGGTAATAAAAACAGTAACTCATACATGAAGTGAGAAATGGGGCCAGTGGAGGAGTAGTCAGGGGCCAGTAGTCACAGACATCATGCGAAGTCCAGAGAATGTAGGAAAACCCAACTATTTCAGACTTGCCTAGCACAAAAGAATTGCTTTTGTCTGCATTAAATGCTGCACTGCTTTCACCACCAATGTCACCAGCAGTTACAAAAGGAGAAATCTCAACAATAAAATGCTGCTGTCAAAAGGCTGCTGTCCCATGCCAGCAATATTCAGAGCTAGACCATGTTGCCCGCTCACAGCCACTGTCCGCAGGACAGAACAAAAGCTGTGTCACTACCCTGTATGCAGAAGAAGAGACAATAGCTCCCATAAAAAGCTATGCAAAGTTTTTAGTGAGACTTCTGGTCTAGGATCTAATCTGATCCACCCCTTAAAGCTTTAATCAGCTGTGCAGTCAGTTGGCACACCACCATTTTAGTATTAACCCTTTTAATTATCTATCTGAGCACTCTTCCCTAACCCCAGGAAAAAGGACACTAACCCCACACTGTCCCATATCTGTACAACACATGAAGACATTTTGGTACAAGGTCTCATGTCTGTATGGGAAATCAGCAGAAACTGCCCTCATCTCTTCAGGCTTTTCTGTATGCCTATTTTTACTCCACAGATCTCTTCAGAGCCTTGCTAGTGGCCAAGAAAGCTGCTTGACCACAGCAGCTGAGCAGGATGAGTCAGGGCACATGAATGTCTTTTAAACCCTCTGCACCTGTGCACTGAGAGTATTGGCTGCTCAGCTGAACACAGCTGGGATTAGTCCTCTCCCATGGAGGAAAACTCATGTGATCCCACAGCAAGGTCAAACCTTCCTAATTCTCAATACCCTTCAGCAAGGTTTAAGAGAAAAAAAAAAAAAGAAAGAGGGAGAGAGTGAGACAGACAAGCCCCAAACACAAGGTACACTCTTCAAATGACTGACAAAGAAATGCAGCCATCAGAGCACAAAACATGTTGTGATAGCATGGCACATAACACGATATAAATCGAGCAAACATCAGAGCTTCAGCCAGCTTTATGCTTTGCAGAGCCCACAACTTTTGAATTCAATAAAATAATAAGCACCCTGACCTTAATGCAGTCATCAACGCTAAATAAAGCCAAGCACAGTTGTGCTCCTTTGATCAGTCTTTTCATAAAGGCAATATAAATAGTGTTGCTGCTTTTCCGTATCATAAGAGGCTTTTACATTTGGAAACTGTTACATGGGCACACCAGGAAAATAAGTAGTGTTTTGTTTCTTTTTCCTTTTGGGCTTTGTTGTTGTTGTTGTTTCTGTTCAAACTGTAGAGAGAAAAGTTAAACAATCAACTCCCAGTGATTCAAACAATGTGTTTACATAAGGGTTTACAAAATGAAAAAGCCAGTTATTCCACATTCAGATATTCTGTGGTCCTGCCAAGTGTCTCTACAGACTAACGTCCTCTGAGACACAGACTTGTGCTATAACGTTTCTAGCCAAAGCATTTGAATTTTAAAAGCCAAGTACAAAGAGACAGAACCACAGCCAGATGTACAGCAGTGATCCCTGGTGTGAAGCAAACTGAGGGTTTGGTTTGCGTGGGTCAGTGTTTCTGCTTCCTTGCCATCATTAGGAAGGCAGGGATAGACCTGACCATTCCTGTACCCTCAAGGATTTTAGCGGCCTTCTGCATTACATGGCCCACATTAGCTCAAGGAGCATCCTGCATATCCTTGTGGCTGTTAGCCAGGCAGGACTCCCATGCTAACCTGGTCCCTTAGCTGTGTTTAGCATAGTGTCTGCAAACTTTTGGCAACTCCAGCCTCTCCAGAAACACCAACCAGCAGCAATGCCAGTCAGCTTAGGTCCTCAAGCCAAGCTGCTTTCTTTCTATGTAGTCTTCCCACAGGTTTTCACAATGCCCCAGTAATTCAATTAGCACTGGCAATTAGAAGGGCATTCAACTTCTAGTTTTGAATCTTAAAAGCAAATGTGGACATGCGTGTTTTAGCCAAGGGGTTATAGCATGGGCTTGCACATGCTGTGCAGTAGTGTCACCCAGCTTTACCTCATTTAACTCATTTCTGCTAATAAGTGAAAAAAATTTCTTTATGTAACAATTAGCATTATAGCCATTACCCTTCCAGCTGATGCAGGGATGCTCCAGAAAGAAGCTGTTATCATGAAGATGGTATTTTAAAAGACTACCATGAACAGAAAAGAAATTTAACAACAAAATGGAGATGTTTTATACTTGCCATGACTAAATACACTTGTCCTTACCAGGGAGTATTGAAGCCTGTGACACTGCTTCATGTTTTGATCCAAGTCAAACACAGGCTACTCAGAGACCCAATAGAACACAACAGTGAAAAATCTTCAGATGCTGCAATACCATTGATCTTTAGAAAGTTGGGTAAATAATACAAATAATCCTGAGTAAATCACACAAAAAGAGCAAGTAAACAAATCTCAGGTACCCAAGTAGCCTGTCTACTTGGGCTAACTTGACATCACATCAAGGGTCTAAAATGAACATTTGAATCCTTTCCTGATCTAATGGCTTAAGGCAGCACCAAGGGAATACGGAAAGAAGTATTTCCCCTATTCGTCAAATGGATCTGTGTTTCCATATTCTCCATCTCCTTTTCTCCCTTCTACACCCCAGGCATGAGTCCTCCATGACCAGCAACCTCCTAGAGGCAGCCTGAACTCTCCTCTATCTGCAAAAATTACCTTCAAGCCTCAACAAGGAGAGAAGAAGAGACCTTTTAACACAGAATGTGAGGGTCCAAAATGCAGTGACAGAAAAGATAACGAACAAAATATTTGAAGTTTTCAGTCACAGACTCAGATTAGAGGGGCTATATTGCTGAGAGTATTCATGCAAACAGCAACTCAGCCACCAGTTTAGATGAGAAAAATTCTCTCAGGAGCAGAATTTTGGAGATGCACAGCATCAAGAGCTGCCTGTAATGCCTTTTGGGACCTCACTTCATCCTCTACTTGTGGGGAACAATGCTTTCAAAATGCAAGTCCCAAGAGGGTTTTTTTTCCCCCCTAAGAGTGATTTTTCCATTCTCAGTCCTTTAAAAATGCTAACTTTTTATTTTTTTACAAAAGCTTTATAATCCTCTTCTTTTTCATCTGAGTGGAAACCACTATATGACAGCTTTAAACTTTTCTTTCTTTAAACCCAGCACTCCCTCCTCAGCTATAATCCTCCTATTGGAAAGATCAGTTTGCAAGTCCTTGCCTCCAGGCAGCCACATCACAGCAGCGATTACAGATCCAAAAATCCTCATCAAAAAAATCAAAAATCAAAACCCCTCATCTTTTAGATCAATGGCCATGACATTAATTGCACGACAATAACAATAAGAAAATTAAATGACAATTTGAAATTATGAACTCCTCCCAATCGTCATCATTCATTTTGGCTCCAAGATTCTTGAACTCTGAGGATGGGCCATCTTAAAGCACCAAAATGGCTTTGACATCAGTGTCCCATTTTTAAACTCTTCCAGGCACACTGGCTTCTGAGATCTTTCGGACTTTTGATCACCCTCTAGCTCAGCCTGGCTTTTCCTCCTCCTTCCAATTTTATCCCCAGTGGCAAAAGTTTAATAACTACAGAGGCACAGTCAAGTTCTTACATTTTCTCTGCAACATGATCTGAACCGTGTCTGTAAAACTAAAATGGTAGAATTTTAGCTCTAAAATTATAACTAAATTTTACCTCCAATTATGTGAAATCAGAACCAAATAGATTTTTGTAGGGAATAAAAAGATGGCAAGTTAGCAGTCAGTGCCTGGACTAAAGCTGGATTGGTTTTCTCCTCAACAAAAATTAGGGACATAAATTATTTGTCTTTCAGGCACAATACAGTCAATACAATTTTGCTGTGGATTTGCTTTGTTTTGGATGAAAAACACAAACCCCCCTTTTTTAAAAACTGCAGTAAAGTCAGAGGAATTGCCGCCATCCAGAACAAATCAATGACACACCCTGAAATCAACCAGTTCCGAGAGGAGAGCTTCGGTCAGTCTGCCGTGATCACAGGAGAAAGCTGCAGAGTTCAGCTCAGGATCCCATTAGTCGCAGCTACGCTTCAGGTCTGCTTTTCTCTTGTAGAAAATACAGGGCAGAAAAAAGCCCTTATGGAGCTCTCTGTCTACTCCCTGCTTCACAGTACATTCCAGGCCCAGAAATTTTCGCTTCTATAGCACAAATAATCCCCCGTCAGTGCAGTGTCATTTCTAGAAGCACCTGGCACAGTTGTCCTGCACAACTGTCCTGCACAACTCCTAGGTGTGTTCTTCCCTGCATCCACCAGGAATCAGGGCTTCCCCAGACTGAAAGACCATGGTAGCCCCAAGCTGTACACCCTGTAAAAGCCCTGAAATCACAATAAGTAAGAAGCTAAAGTTAATCCTCACCATCCAAACCCGTAAAATTACAGTTTTTCAAAGACTTTTTTTTTTTAAATTTTTTTTACTGATTTGCACTGAGGCTTTTCCTCACAGAAAACAGTAATTAAGCAAAGAGGGAAAACATTCCTTTGAAAAAAAGAAGTAAAATTCTGGAAAGGAAGAGCATGAGATACTGAGACAGTTGTTCCAAAGTTCTCTCCCAGTACACATAACACAGAAGCCAACTCTTAACTTTCACAGTACTGCCCATTTGGAAAAACGACAAAAAAAATGGGTAATTCTTTTGCTTTCTTATTTTTACTTCTTTCCTTGTTCTAAACTCTTATTTTTTTTCCTTTCCTAGACAAGAAGGTAGTCTCACTCTGTGTTGTTGACCTAACCTCACTAACTCCATGGCAGACAGCTGCATGCCTTGTTGGATCGCTTCCAGACATCTCAACAGACAGCACCAGCACCACCCCATAAACACACTCCCTCCCCAGAAATTTGTTTTGCTAATTATTAATCTGTTTTCAGAACAGACAATAATCAATGAGACGTAATACACACACACAAAACCTGTACATCACAACCTTTTGTGATGTGTCAAAAAGACACGCCAATGACACAAACAGGAGCTGGGAACATCATGATACAGACATCTTGGCTGCACTTGTGTGCAAGCTGAAGTGTCCAAGCTGGCTTTATACACTCCAACCACAAGTGTATGGACTTGCCCACAGCATCACTTATTCTGCTGCCTCAAGCCACAGCTTAGCAAGAAAGTAAATCTAGTCCTGAATCCTATAAAATAAGCATAAAATTGTGCCAACCACTCTATGCAAAGGGCCAAGTTACTGCAGCTACAGAACCCAGGTCTTAATTTTCAAGTGTCATAAAGTAATCCAAAGATTGCACTGGGTTTTCTTGCACATAACTAGTCTCTTGTGTACATTTTCATGTCTTTTACACAGCAAATTCAAATTTAATTAAATATGAAACTAGTAAACAACAATTAGAATCTAGTTCCAAAAACAGCTTCCATAAGAAAGTATGGAAAAAGGAAACAGTTCAGAAATCTTGAACAAGATCAGCATCCAAGTGGGAAGAGATGTCTGTATTTCTTTATCCATGAAGTGAAGCATTATTTGTAGTGCCTTCAAATTTTGTTTGGTACATCGAAGTCATCAAGCATCATGTATAAAGCCCCAAAAGATTTCCAATTCTTCAACTCAGCTCCTTGTCACATCATCATCCCCTGCACCTACACTTAGCAACTGCAAAGCATCTTACCCTTCAGGTAAGATGCAATGGCTGATTTAAAAGCTTTCACCATCAAACAAAGGACATGCAATGAATACACAAGTGGGGAAGCAATTAATATTGCTGAAGACAAGTTGAAACTTCCAGCTTTTTATTGGATTGTCAAATGGGGTCTAGGTAGCGTTAGTCAAAACATCTTTGTTCTTGTACTCTAATTATCAAGTACATGTAACTAAATCTAACACTTAAAAAAATCTTCCCTATACTCTGAGCTAAACGTATAATCACAGTGCATCTGGCATTTAAGTAAAATAACCATTAGCACAGGAAACACACAGCATAAAAGCACCAGGTCAAGAAAAGACAGGCGAACAGAGAGAAGCAGCATGGGATTGGATTTAATGCCATGTTTACTAGGGATCTGCTGCACTGAGAAATGTAGAGGACTTAATCTGGCAGGCTGAGCTACAGGATTAAAAATGCTGGCTATGACTAAAAAAGGGAGATTTAATTATCTGACTTAATTGGATAAGGAGGAAAACCAGCTCCAGCTTCAAGAAAGCAGCAAAATAAGAGCAACTAGGACACCTACAGAGCTCTCAAGGCTTGAAGGGTTTTTCGTATTTCCCATGAAAACATCCAGGTATCTATTTGTTAACTAAAGCAATAGAAAGGAACACTAGGATTTAAAAGGAGAAACATATTACTCAAGATGAATTGGATTAAACCATACCAAGACTACAGAATAGCATGAATTAGCCTCTACTGTCAACAAGTCCTGGCAACACTCCGACCCACAATCAGCAAACAATTCCATAAAATTTTAAGTCATATTCACAATTATTAATCAAATCACATCGACAGACACAAATCAATCATTGGAAAACGATCTTCCCCAAAGCAGACATCATGCCCAACCCCACTGACTCATGAAATGCCCTGCAGCAGGTCATTTGAGGGGTTTGTGCTTCAATAAAGAGCAATATTTTTGTGCCTTCATACTAATTGCCACTTTAGATCTGTAGATGAAAACCACTATGGAAGTGATTACTAATAAATCACTTCATGATATTCATAGCCCAAAATTCACTTTGCTTATTACTCAGCAGTGAAAAAGAGTACTTTCCTCTTAAGTGTAATCCAATTTGTTGTGTCTCTTTTCACAGCAGCCACACTTTCACAGTCAGGGAGGGCTCCCATGATGTCCTTCTCATCATTGCACACCATTCAAACAAACCCATGCCCATGGGCCCCTATAGGGACATAACTGACAGCCCAAACTCTTTCAGTCCCCGCACTGGGATGTAATGTAAATGTATGTCCCACACATGTGGACTTGCCCATGGCCCCAGAGCCATGAGGAGGTAAGAAACAAACATGTATTTCACCAACAAACTGCACTCAGCTCTCAACCTTTATTAGTCCACATGCTGAACTGGATTACCTAAAGCTGGATGCATCCCTCTGCTCCACACAGGTCACTAGCATTAGCCTTGCTGTGGAGAAACCTGTGATAGGATTACAGCGACTGCCTGAGGCCACTCAGCACACCCACCGCAGAGCTGAGAGCAGAAGCAAGATTAGGACAAGTGGAATCAATGCCACCATGGTGCTGTGCCTGTATGCTTTTGCACTCCCATCCATGTGCCATGGCCATGCAACTGCTCCATCAACAAATCAGGGATATGATCCAATTTAAAAAAGCAGCCTCCCAGGGATGTGGGAGAGTCCATATTGCTGGAGGTTTTCAGAATGTGAACACACAGAGTGCTACATAGAAAAGCTCATCCAGTCTCCTATTCCCATGAAACGTTTGACTAAATGATGTCTCAAGTTCACTTCCAGACTGGGCTGATGTATGAAAAACTAATCTGGGAGTGTAGCACAAGGGGTTTGTTTTCAACAGCACTAGTCCCTTGACCTGTTTGACCACCCACCCATGCCAAGAGTGGCATCAGCACAAGGGCAGGGTGAGAAAGCATAGCCATGATCAAGGTAAAGGGAGGAAAAACATGATATTCCTGTTTCCCTCTGAAAGAGTTCTTAGGAGGCTCCAGGAAGAACACCGTGTGCTAATCCGTCCCCAAGTTTCTACAGGAAAATAATAAGTGTGCTAAGAGACCTGAACATTGCTCTCACCAAACAACTATTCTCCCACTTGTTGTGCTGCTTGCAGATATGAACCACTGCCTCCTGACAGCTGTAATTTACTGGGACATCAGCCGGCTCTTTGTGGTAGGCAGGGGAAACTGATGCCTCCCCACTTAATTGCCTGTTTTTCTTCAAACTCAAACCTGGTTGGCTAGTAGCATCTAACAAAGATTTCCAAACTCAAGAGACAGATTTTGTAACACCTTGCCTCGCTAAAACACTGCCCAGTTAAGAACCAGGCACCGCTGGAGAAGTTCCTTAAATGTAAAAGCCTTGTTTTGCTTCCTTTCCTAATTGATCCCAATGACCTGATTCCCAAGAAATAAGACCTTCGCTTCATCAAAGGTCTGAAATTTGGGTTGAGGAAGCATGAGTCAGATCAGATGCAGTGAAACATCCACAGCTAATTAATAGGATGCATCTAGTTTTCCTCTCATTAAAAAAAAATAAAATCCAACAAAAAAGAAAACTCTACACCATGAAAGAGAAAACATTTGGATTAAGGTTTTAACAAGGTCCTGCCATGCAATTGCCCATGAGCGAGTGCCCCAATCAACAAAGCCAGGCGTGGCCTCCTCTAACCACTTTTAAACTATTTTTTCATAATTAAAGAGTGGCCACAAGAGCTCACCTGCACAGTGTGCCTGTTGTGCATATGTACAAGACTGGTTGGCACACCCAGAGATCACCGTGCTGATCACACCTGCGGGGAATTAGGTCTAAGAACATGCAGTTCACAAGTCACTGCAGCATGTCCAGGCATAAGCCTCCTGACCCAGCCATGAGGTTAGTGGCATTGAGCACGTGCTGCTGCAAAGCATCTGAGACACCCTGGAAAACACACCCTGAATCCAGGCCATGTGGGTAAGTCTCAATGTGGAGCACGCCCGGTGCCAGGGAAGGACAGAGCTCTGTGCTGGCAGAGCACATAAACCCTTCCCGGTGCTTACACACATTTTAATGTGACTCTCACTCAAACTAAGCAGTTCCCAGGGGAAGGGTAGAAGGGGACACTGCACCTTATATCCTAAACTGCAAAGGAGATCAAAAGCACTTCCTTGGTTTAATTTCTGCAACTCATTAATCCACCGTGAATAATCGGGAGCTGCGATGTTGAGAGCCATGCAGATGGATATCTGAGCTGCTTATGGAATTGGAACTGAGAGCAAAATCCCATCCCAAAGCTTGGACTGAGTGATTATATGTTTCAAACGTCACTCAAGAAGGTCTAGGGCTATTTCCTATACACAAGGTCAGACTAAATGGAAACAACTGCCCTTCAGACCTGACAATCTCTCTTTTTGCATACCCTGTAATTTCTATCCCTTTCTCCTTACAATTTTCCTCTGTTTCCACTATTGGCTCAGTAGAAATAATCAGGATATTTATGACAATTCAGCTTAGATCAGCTAATTCATTTTATCCTCTAGCTAGAGGAAGACTAGAAAATTCAGAGATGTCATTTGTCAAAGGCACTTCAAGTGAACTTATTGTATAGATACAAAGAGCTTATCGGGTGTTTCCCAATGGAGAGGCTACAAGTGGAGATTGATTTTCCCATTATAATACAATGCCATTTAATGTAAGTATATGAAGTGTCTGTGTCACATCATCACACATTTAGCAAAAGAAATTAAGGACACAAAGGAGAGAGGAGGCATGAATTCTCCAAATGCAGTGCTGTCCAGACAGTAGGAAACATTGAAAATATTGTCTCGTGCATTTGGAGCTGAGCCTTTCTGAATAAATTAGCATTCAGCCAGTGAGGACACATGGAAAGAAACTTTGCAAAGTGCCAAAACCGACTTGTCTGAAAAGAATTCAGTAAATAGATTTCAGTGTCTGACAAGTGTAAGCTGCACAGAGTATTATCAGAGAGCAGTACCTCTTAACCAAGTGGACTTATTTGCTAAATGGCAGGTCCTACCAGCTGAAGCCCAAGAAAGATAATCTGAAGAGTCCCAACAAGGCGAGACAGGAATGATCACAATGACAGACGCTGCCCAAGCAGGCTACTCAGAAGTCATTGCATGAACCATATCAATGTGTTATTTATTTTCACAGACTCGCTCCAGATTGTATTTCTGGCACAAGGGGTAAGATCAAGAGCATTTCTCGCAAGAAACTAAGCTAATGAGGATAATTAACACAACTCCTAAATATATAAACTGTGCAGATAACGAGCCTCATTTGAATTTTGCTTTTCTAGAAAAAAACAGATGGATTGATCTGACCTGTTTCATGAGACTTTTGCCTTGCCAAAAAAAGACACTCTCCCTTTAGCTAAGAAGCCATAACCAGGCCAAAAGTCCTCTCCAGCGCTTTGAGGACATTTCAGGCTCCACTTTAGCGTACTCCTTGACTTCTGCTTCTTCTGCCAGGCAGAAGGGGGGAGAAGGGGATCCTTCCACCCTGCTCTCGCTGGCAGCAGCATCCACATGGTGTGCCCAGCCCAGGTCCCACAGAAACACAGGTTTCATCTCTTCAACAAAGAAGCAACGTAATAGGACACTGATTCAAATCCTGGATTAAGGCCAAGTTAGCGCTTCAGCTGTGAGGTTTTCAGAGTGCAGGACTTCAAAAAATCAAGAGATACTAGACAACAATGTAATGCAGGGGAAAAAAATGGATAATGTAGTATTTCATTTTTCTGCATGAATGAGAAAAAGATCCAGGAAAATAATGTAGTACTTATGATCAATAATGCTTCAATTTTAACCAATTTTGCTATAAACCAGGAAGCAAATAAATGCTACATGAATAGGGCTCCTCTCACAGGGCCAATAAAGAATCATGGCATTAATTAGGTTGAAAAAGCCTCTGAATCCAATCATTAACCCAGGACTGCCAAGCCCACCACTCAACAATAGCCCTGAGTGTAGCATCTGCATTTCTTTCAAACACCTCCAGGACGGTGACTCCACCACTTCCCTGGGGAGCCTGTGTTTGACAACTCTTTTGGTGACCAACTTTTTCCTAATATCCAATCTAAACCTCTTCTGGAACAACTTGAGGCTGTTTCCTCCTCACCTGTCACTTGTTACTTGAGACAAGAGATCGACCCCCACCTGGCTACACCCTCCTCTCAGGTAGTTACAGAGAGGAATCAGATTCCTCCCTGAGGCCTCCCTTCCTACAGGTTAAACATCCCGAGCTCCCTCAGCCACTTCTTATCAGACTTGTGCTCCAGAGCCTTCACCAGCCCCACTGCCCTTCTTCAGAAATGTTGCTGCAGGAGAGCAGAGGAGTAGCCAAATTGTCATTGCACAGATCGAATCCTTTTTGATCTTAATGACTCACCCCAACCAGCAACTGTTAAGCAGATTTCGGAGCCCACCTTCAGGAGATATCCACCCAAACCTTGCCTGTCACACACACACACACATTTTTGGACTCCTTTCTCATGTGTATTTGCTAAGTGGCCCAGTATCTTCACTACTGTTGTGTCTGAAAATTTTGTTCTGGCCATCACCCACCAAGCTCTCTCCAGCCTCCCATAATAATCACCAAGCTTGCACACACCAAATGTTGGCCATCCCCGCAAGTCACCCACAGCATGCAGGTCTTCCAGCACCCAGAGAATGCAGTTAGAGAGAGACATGCCTGTGTTACTGCACATCTCTTCCAGTCAGAGCAATACATCCTGCTGCAAATATAAAGGATTTACAGCACCCACAGGAATATCATATCCTGCGCCAAAACTGCTCTGAACCCCCTGACCGCCAAGAAAATACCCAAAAGCTTCATCTGCTAACAAATTTTGGCATCTGATGGGAGGCAGCACATGGCAGGCTCCCAAAGTCTTCTCTCTCTGTTCTCAGTGCTTTTTAAAAAGGCATCCATACTGTCAAATTAATACGGATTATATTTAAACAGTTTTTAAAATGCTTTCAGTGCACACAGAAAGAAAAATCTATCATGTGGGATCCCTGCCATTTAAAAGATATATTAAACAGAACAATATAGACTGCAACTGTCATTATAATTACAAAGAGTAATTCTGCCCAGGGGTCCCAGCAAGGCAAGTCATCCCTGCCAAGTTCACACCTGGCATGCACATGGGTCTGATCTTTGCACACAAACCTGTGGCTGTATTTACAAAGCAGGTACATATCCATGCATACCTGGAGCAGCACATGCTGTCAAGAAACAGAAGCCATGCCACACTAAATGCACTGCTTGTACTTGGCAGCTGTCATAGTAGATCTTTAAATACCTAGAAGAGGTCACATATTTTCCTCAGTTTAATATTAAAATTGATTAAGATGTAACTATTTTGAATGGGGATTCCTAGAGTTGGTTGCCACAGCCCAGGTTTGGGGACACAATCTCAGATGCTCAGGCTCAGTCCCTCACCCACTTCTATCACCAGGGCACCACTTTGATCTTTTCCCCTTGCTAACAGATAAGAGGACTGCTGTACCTGCCTAGTCTGAACTCAGTCCTGCCATCAGAATTTGAGTTGAATGGAGGAGCAGACCAAAGCTCAGTATTGTCACCAGCCTGGGTACCAGCCACCACAGGATCACAGACACTTTCTGGCGTAAAAAGCTCTCACTCAGCAGCCTTGCCTTGAAAGTCCAGACCGAGTCAGCCAATTTAAGGTCCAAGCAGCCTTTGTGCATTTTTCTCCCATATGTCAGCCAAAGACTGTAACTGGCCTATCCTTGTGGGTTTTTTCCATTCTCCTCTCAAAGTATAAAATGCTTTCACCCTTCTTCCTACTATGCATTATTCCATCCATTTCAAGCCCTCCTCTCTGCTCATTTCTTACATGATGCCCCTAAGTTATAAATCTACAGTGCTTTCTCACAGATTACACTTTCACAAACTATGACATCCCAGTCATTTCCTCTCTGGAGTTCTATGGCGCATCCTGTTTATTCCGTATCTCCCTTGTTTGCATTGCAAACTCCTCAGAATAAGGACTTTCCATATTTTTTGTCCTATACTGCTGGAAATATGACTGGAGTGACTCAATTCAAGGCTTTCAAAGCCAGAAGAGATCATTGTAATTATCGAGACTGACCTTTGGCCTACCACACAACAAATTTCATCAAATGACTTCTGCATTAAGCCCCTGATAGTCCACATAGAGGCATGCTACTAACAGATGATGATCACCACACCATTTTTTATTTTACATTTTCCCCAATTTTGTTACATAGTCACTGTTTCTCTCCTTCATACTCAAATCTTTCCAATATTTTCAGCAATTAGCCCATGGTCAAATTTTAGGAAACATTCTAAAATACACATGTACATTACTTCTATGATGTCTGCACTAAAACCACTGTCATTAATTACTTATTATACTTTTGATTTTCCCAGTTTATATTTAATGTTCTTTTGCCGAGATAAGATATATAAAGAAAACAGAACTTTATTACAAATTATAGACTTACAATCCTCCTTGTAAGGAGATACATCTGTAAAAGATTAAAGAACTGAAATGGTCTGAGAACAAGGTAAAGGGAGAGAATAAGCTGATGGCATTGCAGGCATGCAAGGTATTTTTGTGTTAAAAATGTATGTACAAAATCCTTTCATACACTCTGAATACCTGTATTAACTTTAATGTCCATCATGCTATAAAATTATCATCTTCTGAAGAAAAAAATATTAAATTCCTTTGAGCCAAGTATTAAAAGCATTCTTAAAACAAACAGACACAAGACGAATGCTCACAAAAAATCTGGTTTTCATCTGTCTAAAATACGTACTGGCTTCAGCTAAAAGCCAATCAATCAATATGCAAAGAATAAAAAAAATTCTAGCCACTTACAAATATTTTTTTAACTACAATCATCTGGCAGTGGGGCACCACTGACCTAACTTCATGAGCATCTGTCAGCTGGTGATGCCATGGTGCTGTCAAGAGAAGAAAACAGAGACATTTTGCTCATTTAACTGAGCAGACTAGAAGTGACCCACCACAAATCACAGCAAGTGGCACAGTCTGGAGGGGAGAATTACCCACAACAAATGTTCAAGGAAACCAAAGAAAACTTGCCCTGCCCAGTGCACCCAGAGCTCTGGGAGGCTGTGAGGCACCAAAAGGCTGCAAATGTGAAGTGCAACAACTCCATCACCATTAGGTGGTTATCCATCAGATTCTAATTTCACTATTTCTCCTAAAAAAATTATATTATCCTATTCAGAGCTGAAGTTTCTATGAACATGGCATCATAAAAGGCATTATACAAGAAAGACAAAAGCGCTTCTCCAGTGTTCTCTTAATTGCCATGGCAACTGTGTTTATTTGGATTTAAGCATCATCCTGGGATGTTCATAACGCCAACAGCACAACACAGTGAATGAAGCAAAGGGAGAGTCGGTGAGACACTTATGTGGCCAACTCTTGTCCAAGTAATTCAAAACCCCACAGGCAACATCTGTAGTGTAGAATACAAGAGGATTACGAATCCAAGAGAAACAAGCATTTCTTGCCATTTGGGTTGTTTTGTAAAGGTGGCAGTCCTCTTGCAACTCCAGCAGCTTGGAAAACAGAGAACTCTACCAACCTACCCATGTACCTTTCTGCATTTTCACCTGTCTGCAAAAGTGGGGTTTTAAGTTGTGGCATCATACAGCCTGCTCTGCACATGGGCTTTTATGCTCATAGAAGGGCCACCAGTTAACTGAAGATCCACTGCATCCACCTTAATTTCTACTTGGTCTTTCTACTGGGCTTATCAACAGGAATGATTCAACAGCTTAACAGGACATCAGCACTACTTGCAGCATGCTTAAACCCCATTTCCCCGCAAAATTAGGCCAAAATTATGTAAGCAACACCCAAGATCACAGTGAAACTCATGTAGCAGCACTTAACTGTAACTACCTGAAATGACTTGAGCTCAGGATGCTGTGTTTGTGAGTTATGCTGAATAGACAGGAAGTCCCAAGAAGTACCACCCGGTATCTACAAGTACATGCAAATCCTAGCAAGCATAAGTAAAAGTGCACAAAGAATCACAAAATACTTCAACCTGAAAGGGACCCATACAGATCACCAAGGCTCCTCACAGAATTGCCTTAGTTTTAACTAAGCCTAGCAGGTCCTTGGACTCTGAGAGACATGGTGGCATGAACACTTGCCTGGGGTGCCTGTTCCAGAGATCAACCACAGGGGAGACAGAGTTACCGACTCCCACCAGATATATGACTCAACAATGCAGGAAAAAAGAAAAGGGGGAAAATAAAAGAAGAAAAAAAAAGCCAAACAAAACAACAAAGAAAATCACCAACCAACCAGAAGATCCCCAACAAACCAACGAACAACAAAAAAAAAACTCAAAAAGAAAAGAAACAAGCAACATAATTTACAGTCTTGCCATGGTTAAAATGAAGAACTGAGCAATTGTTATCAGACACAATAGGCAATTGATGAAAGAAATTAAGATAAGATCCTGCAATCCACCACGGAGACTGTCCAATAGTTTGGAAAGTGGACTGTCACTTCATCCACCAGGAATTTCTACCGCCCAACAGGCTACAAATGTGACCCTGGCTGGCAGGGAGCTGGACTGATGTCTCTAGAATTCTGGGAATCAAATAGTTTGACACCTTTCTAAACACATACAATTTACCTTCGTACTTTCCAAAATTACCAGTACAAGGAGACTTCTTTCAGTCAAATACTCTGCAAGCTAAGAAAGTTTGTCCAAAGTAGTGCAGAGAATTGGTGAAGATTAGCTGACTGCCCCAAGCACAACTTTTTCTCCTGCACCAGGGGCTGGCTACTAGCCTACCTTCAACCTCTCCAAGCTTTTGATGAAGGAAGGATATTTGTTCCACCCACATTGATGACTTTTGTTACCTTGGAAGAGCTGTAGAAATGTTTTGTATGCACCAGTGATCTCGCACACCAGATGAGGAGTATGGCAGAGGTCTGGTGGGGTCCAGCCTGCAGTGAGCACACTCTCAAACTGCCTCTGCGCTATGATTCAGACATCCACAGTTTAGATGCCTCTGCATAAACCACACAGGTGCTATCCCTGCCCACACACGAAAGAAAGGAGTTTATTCAAGTGACCCTTATTCCCGCAGTGCAGCAGGAAGGAGTCTGGATAGTCTCTAAGCACGGCAACAAACATGGCAAGTACTGAACCTGCAATTACAGCAGCCCATGGGGACAACAGAAGCACCATTACTCCAGGAAGACCAGAAACCACAGAGGAGTTCCAGCTCAGCCTCCCAGTGTACCCAGGGGCACAAAATCCACTGTCACAACTGAAATGTCTTGCTTGCTTACCTACCCACACAGAACCAGTTCTGTAAGGACTGCATGGAGGGACGAGTCATTCAGGCCAAACACAAATGTCTAAAAACAGCAGCAGGGTGGAGATTATATTTTTAATTATTTTGGAACTGAAGTGCTGCAGCAGTCTTTCTAACACTAAAAAAAAAAAAAAACCTTTTCCTCAGCAGCGATATTGTTAAAAGGGTCTGCAGAAGTAACATATAACAGATACAGGTGCATTCAAAAATACCATTAGCTTCCAAAGTGATTTTTTTGTGACTGGTCAGGCTTGGACTTAGCAGTAAATTGCAGCAGTCCTTTCTAAAGAAGAAATCACCTCTGACTACATCTGTGAAACAAACATACAGAGATTAGAACTGCATGGAAAACCATTTCTCTGACAAACCACCCCAAATCTTTTGATTTCATTTTAGCCCCATCTCTGCAGAACATGGTTAGTTAATTCACATTTAACCCTCTGTGCCAACATTTGCACAGTTTCTGTTGCCGTGCTGGAATCTGCACATAATGTCATCTGGCTCAGCGCTCACGGTGCTCCAGGGATCAATTACCATTTTATACATCAGTGTTTCATTACTGAGCCGTGAATGTCCTCCAGCCAATCAGACCCTCAGCTCCGCACTCCAGGACTCTAATCTTTGAAAATTAGGTATTTGGCAAGATACGCTGTAAGAAAGAAAAATTGCTGCACTCATGCTGTTTTGAATACATCCAGCTTCCATTCACAAATACTGCCATTGCAGTGGCCACTAGATATTTTAAGTGATGTGATTAAAAAGGAAGCGATGATAATTGTGGAGTGGAAATGCACTCTCATCTGTTACTTCTCTTGGAAAATAAT
Source organism: Chloebia gouldiae (assembly GCA_003676055.1). NCBI lineage: Eukaryota > Metazoa > Chordata > Aves > Passeriformes > Passeridae > Chloebia > Chloebia gouldiae. Next base: position 3,573,380 of record QUSF01000044.1, on the reverse strand, counting down.
GAGCTCTCTTCCTTGTTATGTTCACTGCAATATATCTTTGGAAAAGTCTTATAGAGATTAATGCTCAATTGCTCTAAATGAGCTTAGCTTTATTTATTCTAGGAGAGGATCTGGTCCCAAAGTCCCAATAAGCAATTACTTCACTATCCTCATTAAAGGAAAATCCTATATGGTAGCTAAAACAGGACTTTGGCCCTGTGTCTCCCCTGTAAATTCAGCGATGGGAGATTTGGCATGCTTGACATCAACAAGCCATGCCTAAGTGCGTACTTTAAATGAGACTAAGATACACAACAGCAAGCATTGTAATCTCTGCACAATAAGACAAACTCAACATTTCTGCTGCTTATCTTCAGCTTTGCTGCCTCAGGACCAGAAACTTCACTGAGCTGGCAGCACAGGAAATTCATCTGCAGCACTATGAGTACCTGAAGTAGTTAATTCTTGAGCAGCATCTCTGTAGTGGAGACTTTGGGGACCACATGCCCAGACAGACTGCCTGGACCCCTGCTGGACTGGAGGTAGCAAGAAGAGAACTTTGCCACTGGGAGAAAAACCCTGGGGAAAAAGCAAGTGTGCTTTTAAAAACCACTGCGATTCCAGTCATCTGTTTTGAAACTGCAAGTGCTGTAAAGTGACAACACACAAGCCACAACCACATGTTGGAGAGTTTGTTTTAAATCACGAGGTGAAAATAAGATTCTATTATAACTCTGTTTAACATTCCCGGGCTGGTATGCAGCTATGCAGCCCACGCAACACCACAGCTGTGGTAGCAAGGTCTCAAAAATCTGTTCCAACAGGAGAAAGCACCAGAACCAAAGGTTAGGACAGAGCCAAAAGTTTCAGACAGACTGCTGCAATCATTCCCATGCAGCCCTTCCTCTTCCATTACCTCTAACAAACCAGGTGAATCCAGATGGTAGGACAAAAATTGGCTCATGTTTGTAAAGTACTTTTTCCACAAGTTTCACAGTTCAGCACATCTAAGGATCAAAGCTTCTTATACTGGTCACCCAAAGTACAAACATTCACTTAAATAACTCCTGTAGAGAACTGGGGCTTTCCACACCTTGTGGAAAGCAATTGCACTTCAAGTAGAAAATATTCGAACAAAATGATAAAAACCCTCTGTCATGCAACTCAAAGGGATCAGCCCCCATAAAGGCTTTAAGAGCCATTAAAAAAAAAAAAAAAGAAAAGGAAACCATGCACTGCACAACTGACACATAACTGACTAAATACTAACAACCAATCACATGACATTTCCATTATTTTAGCAGAGATTTTGTGAACCCAAGGCTGGCATTCTGATGAGTAAATATGTGCAGAACAGCAGCAGGGAACATATGTCAGGCATTGAAAAAATATAAATTTTTAAATGCTACCTTTAGATGATTCTTTAAGAAAGAAATATCTGCTTGGGATGTGATCTGTCCTCCTCCAGATACTAATACAAGGACAGAACTCTAAATTGTCTCTTCAAATACACACACAGAGAATAAGTTGTTGCACATGGATTTTTGTGTCTAGATGGCAAATGCTGTTCATTTTCAAACTAGTGTGCTCCAGACTCTCACTGCATCAGCTGAACATCTCACAGATGCCAGAGAGTTCCTAATCCCCCTCTGGGCCCAGGAATGGCCTGCTTGCTCCTTTTATGTGCTAGAATTCTCCAAGTGTGTTTTAAAGCCACTGAACAAAGGAAACATAGAAGTTAAGAGTGGGTTTGTAGTATTCCACCATCTTCAAATAATGATTTTAGTGAATATCATGTAAGTACAGACTTCTCTCTCTGACACATGTATTCACAAAATGTATAAAGCTAATGCACTAGATCTGTTGTGTCCTCCATTAATAATTTTGATTATTGGCCATTTTAGGCATATACAACATGTGCTTCAAAATATAGCTCTTTTTTTTTTTCCATTCTATAATGACCCACTTGGTGTGTTTGATGTTTTTAGAAATGGCTGTGCTGCTTGCTCAAAGCTCTGGGAGACCACAGTAATCCTCTCCCAATTTGAACTGGGCTTCAATGAGGCTCACAGAGATGATCTATTCTGGTCTTATGGCACTAACCATAAAGGAAGACATAGATCAAGGTTTTCAAGACCATTTCTGCCAGAGACACACTCAAATAAACAAGTGAGACAGTGACAATTCTATTTCAGTTATGCCTTCAATGCTCAGAGATGACACAACTGGTATTTTCAGCTCTGGTCATTCCTACAGTTAATAAGAATATAAATTAAAAATTCCATTCCCACTTTACATTAAAATCATTGGCTACATGTATCTATTATGCTTCTGAGTTTGGTTTTTTGGGGGTTTTTTTGTTTGTTTTGGTTTTTTTTTTAAGATGAAAATAAAGCTTCTCCAGGAACTGCTAAGTGTTGATAATAACAAAATAGAACACAAAGTCATTTTTCTCTGTCCAAGAGGAAATATTTACCATCACGACCCTGACACATGTACTCTTCCTTCTCTCATTGCCAACACTCCACACGACTGTCTGCATGTGGATCACCCACCATCCCAGCTCCAGAATGCATCCTGTTTACTATTTAGGACCAGGGTTAAAGCCAAACCAAGCTCCACCTCCCAAAAGGCAGAAGAAGGGCAGCTTGTGCAGATGTTGAAATTCTGGTGAGAAAGACAAACTATAAACAGATTTCCTAAAAGATCTGCCTTGGGACAGTCTTATCTAGCAATTCCACTAATTCCCTTGATAGGAAAAGTAGGGGACTGTGAATGAAATCTGCAGACAACATATAGCTGAGAAAATCTGTCAACCCAGAGGATGGGCAGAAGTGTATTCAGAACATTTCAGGACTAAAACAACTGACAGGAGGTACAGCTTGTAATGAAGCCAAGTGCAGTCATGCACTTCAGGATTAAAGAAATATGTTCTGCAGTTTGAAAGCTCAACAGTTGGAAGTGATATAGAAAGGGAAAGACTTGGATGGTTTAGTGACTCATGGCAAGAGTGTAAAAAAGACAGATGTTGTTCGAGTTCTCAGTAGGAATGGGAAAATATGCAAAACACTAGTACAGTCTCAGCTGGAACAGTGTTGTAATTTCAGGTTACAGAGTTCAAGAAAGGTTATGTGACACTGCAATAGTGCAAGGAAACATCAGCAGGATGACCTCTCCCATGAGACAAAAAGGCAATGGCTTTGCTACTAGAGCAAAACAAGTCTCTCTTTGAGGGATAAAAAAGGAAAGATACAGCAGTATGAACCACCAAAGAGGCTTAGGCCAGAACTTGAAAAGAGGCTTGCAAAAAAGAAAAAAAAAACTATTAGGTAGGTAGGAGACTAACTTTCAGCACCTGAAACTCTACAGGATGGTTGCTGAAGACAGCCAAAAACATGGCTGTCAACAAGAAATGCAAAGTTGGTCCTGATAATATACATCCTCACCAACTACAGCCCAGTGAGCCCACCAAACAAGGTTCAGGAGCTGCTTTGCTACCCTAGAACCTCCCAGACCTTCCACAATACCTACCACCAGGTATTGTGCTGTCACCCCAGAGACGTGGTGTTTAAGTGTATGTAGAGTCCACACTCATGACACAGACATAGTAGAAGCTTCTTTGGCTTCCCAAATCTCTACACAGTTGAAAAGGGGGTAACTTCTTCACAGAAAACTTGAGGCTATGCCCAAATCACATCAAAAAAAGACAACAAAGGGAGGGTTGTGGAAAGCACAGCAGGTCACTCAAAATTAGTTAGAAGACACACAGTTCTAAAGGAAATGAGATTATTGGTGGCTGAGGGCTTTAGAAACCATCAATGTGATAGCAAATGATTCACCCTCATGCCTGAGCTCCCTCACTATTTCTCAACACTGCCCAATAAAATTAAGAGTGCAGGCAGGTTCAAATAAGTGCAGTTGACCATCTTGCTACTCAAAATTAATCTCTGTTTCAAAGGAAAACCATGAAGTTAAAAAGGGGACAAGGGTGAGAGAAGGAAAACATAGAGGCTAATTAATGTCAATCAATATAAAGACCCATGACTGATGCTTTTGACATTACCCTTCCAGACAGTGCTCCTGCAGACACTGAAGTGAGCGTGAGGCGAGTGCAAGAGTACTGCATCAGAAGTGGGATTAGGCAGGAGGTGCCTGGAAAATCCACATAACGCAAAACCATCTTTCTCTAATATTTATATAAAATACCCTTCCCATATGTTGCAGTATAGAGACCTGTGGATGTTTATGCCTTCTGTAGCATCTCTACAGAAGGCATCTCTGTTGCATCTCCAAGGCTCAAAATGCCTCTGTAGCAGGATAGAAATTAGACTCCACATAATTTCCATTAACTACTGCCTCTGCAACAGGAGATGTACAAGGAAGGAGAACTACCCCTACAAGCTAGCTTTTCTTCTGTGAATTTACCACAGAATGCCACCTTAGATTTAGAGAAGACACAAACAGAACAACTAGCTCATTTCTGACTTTTTTTTCTTACAGCCAAATATTTTGCCCACAGAGGGGCTTCATGTATACGTGTATTTGCAGTTACTTTTTGTATTCTACTCAAGCTTCAAACCTTACAACAAAACATAGGGTATTTTTAGGTCACCTGAACTCCCTATCCATGAGAAGAAAGTGAGTCATTAGTCAATTACATAGTTTATACAAACAGAAAATACTGATTTCCCTCTATTCTTTGGATCACAATCTGGTACTTTCACTATTCTGCATCTTTGGGACTGACAAATCTGACATCCTCTTCATTAAACAGTATTCTGAAAGTCATCATTGCAACACCAAAGACAATTTCCTACTCCTAACCAAGAACTGGCAGGAGGTTTTGCTAAGCAATGGGAACACAAAGTGGAAACTATTTGTATATTGTAACTTTTGAGTTACAAATTAAATGATAATCAATTATTTGAAGTGTCCTTGAAACTAGCAGTATGTGTTCCTATGTCCCCCAAGCCCTCTGTTACAATTCACCTGAAACACAAATAACTGCCTTTGGCCAATTCTGCACTCTTTTTACACAGCAGCTGAGCTCCTTCAAGACAATATAAAATTATTTTTCCCTGTTCCTACAGAAGTTTTAAAAATTATTTTTCCCTGTTCCTCCACCCACCTCCCTGGGTGCTCAAGCCAGCTGCTGCACTTTGCAGGCACCTGCACTCTCTTAAATTTTAGTTTTAATAGCAAAACTAATTTTTCAGCCATCAAAAGTTCAGCTTTCTACATCACCAGAAGCTGTTTCTGGAAGGCTGCTCAAGTATCATGGCTGAATGGCAGTTTCTTTACAAGTTTCTTGGCTGGAAGATAACCTCAAAGACGATCTTGGCTGGTCTAAACTTCTGCTTAACGGAAGGCACATCATGGTTCTTAAATGAAAGCAACACTTTTAAAGGATTGCAGCAGGTGGACATGAAAAGAGATGACACACTATCCTTATCCAAAGCTTAAAACAGAGCTTACAGCTAGGAAAGAGCAGACACAGTCTTACAGATTGGTGTAAATCACAAATAATTTAAGTGAATACCCTTAAAAGAGCTTTCCCTTTGAAGGCCCATAACTTCTGAGTTCCCTTGGAAGAGCCCAGCAGTACCTTAAGCAGACAGAAAATGCTGCTTCATTTTCTGCCCTGTCTACAAGACACATCCTACTGTCTCAATTTACTTGCACTTCTAGCAAGCGCTTTTCAGAGCTTCTTCTTGGCTTTCTCTCACAGATGTGTCCACCACCCTAGAGGAATGTTCCATTCTCAAGCTCTTTTTCACTCTTTACTCTGTGGTTCTGACATCAGCACTGGGAACTCAGCAGGGCAGCAGTTTTAGGTCTTGCATCACTGTTGGGTCTTGTTAAAAGCAGGTGGTGCCTACTAAAAGCATGTTACTTTTTTCACCTATATTTCATGAACAACATGAAAAAGCTGAAGTGATTTCATGCACAAAGCATTTCTACATCCTTCACAGCCTTCTTCCCAGAGGAGATACAGGAAATAACTTCCCTTTGCGAAGAAAGCAATTTTCCCCAGTTTCTCACCAGTTGGCTCATCATCAGCCAAGCAGTGGAACATTTACAACGGAGATGCCACTCAGTCAATAAACAAATCTGTTTTGTACTCAACCACAAAAAGCTTGAGTATCAACTCAGCATGTCACACTTCTCCCTAGGTCACTGGTCAAGACTACAGAATCAAGACATCAATTTCAAGAAATATTTTCACATTAAAGAATCTGGGAAAAAGCCAGGAACTTCAGCCAATCAGATGAATATACAGGAATGCCAAGCAGTTCCTTATGGTTAACCTGTCTCTGGAAACTGGCCCTTGGCAAGTCATTTACATCTCACGCTCATTCATATTTTAAAAAGGTCTTTTAAAAGCCGTTTCCTACATTGTCAGTGTGTTTAAGGATCTCAATAACTTTTTGCTTTCCTTGCTGCATCCCCCCCATTCAGTTTTGACCTAAAAGAGCACCAGAGCTATAACTGGATCAACCACATCGCAAAATATCCTGCCCCAAGAGAGGAAGGTCAATGTTCAAAGACAAAGGACAAAGGTCTTTTGCCCGGTATCATTAGCTGACTGCAAGATAATCTGTGAACAAACAGCACATAAGCCTGACCCCAACAAAGCATTCTTGACCATCCTTATGGACAAGAACTTGAAAATAAGCTTCCTTCCTGTTCAGTAGGACAAGATTCCTGTTCCTCTCTACAATTCCTGTGTCAGCAACATCAACACTGCCCTTGCTGATTTCCCAGTTCACCAGCAGCTGCAGGGATTTGCAGACATTCCCTGTCTATTTTGTATATACTCACAGTAGTACTTGGAAGCCACAACACGGTTTCTTGAGACAAAAGGTCAAATTCTGCAAATTACTGCAAATTTCAGCTCTGGCAGAATTCATCTGCAGTCAAGAGCTTCTTCATGCTCTTGGGACATGTGGGACAAACCAAGATGTTGTGGGACAAGTGAACTACAGCACTGTGGATCTAAATTTTCAGAAAGCAATGCTGGCAGCCACATCAACAGCCTTCCCCTTGCAGTGTTCAACTTATGTTTCAGATTTACATTGGATTTACATAACATTAGTTTTAGTCAATCACTTACTGTCAGGAGGAGATTTGTATATGAAAAAAACAAAACATGACATGGGTATGACATGCCCCAAATCCAGCACACCTGGGCCAGCTCACTCCAGTGCAGAGCTAAGTAAACATAGCCACACGGCATCCCATGCCAGTCTAGGGGTAGCAGAGCCACCTAAAGCCTTCTCCTAAGGCTTTAGGAATCTACTGGACCTGAGCTGAGACAATAGAGTGCTGTGATCACCTTCCCACAACTACTTGTCCTGCAGATCAGCCTCTGAGACACTAGATGGACTGAGGTTGTATCCTCAAGTCAGAGTGTTTCTACACACCCCAGTTCTCTACAACTCTGAAAAACAGACCAAGACCTGTGCCAGGTTTTGGCTCATGTGACTTCAACCCCTGATCACTATCAATATTCATAAAGCACTCTGCTGAAAAGACAACAGTTTCCCCGAATCCAGGACTAAGCTCTTAGTCATTTACTACATTTTGGCCTACAATAATAGAATTCCACTGTGTATTTTAATGAATATATTATTCCTCATTAGCAGTCTCAGGCTGTTACAAGTCTTTAGCCTAGCAAAACACTGAGTGCAACTACTCTATAAGTGATAACACTCCCATGATGAGCAAAATGTTTCTTGCTCATCAGGTAGAGTGGAGGTACCAAATCCAGCTCCACAAGTTGTGAACCATCTCACAGGCAGTGCAGGCTGCACTGCAAACCCAGCCTCTGCACTAAAGCTACAGCTACCACAGGGCAAGGTTGAGGGGAGGAGAAAGAGGAAGAGGGAAGAAGAAAACTTACAAGATTCTGAAGAAATCTCAGCCTACATTGAATGAAAGTGCATGTGCTCAAGTCTGTGTATGAAGTCAGGGCATATTCTGGTAACTCAAACCTAACTAGGATGCTTGCAGTCAGATCTTCAGCCACCATTCCTCAGGGGCTGCTGCCTTTCTGCAGTCCCTAGCAAACATGCAATACCCACAGCAACATCCATTTCTACCCACACATGTCAAACAGGCTACCACCTCAAGTTCCGCAAAATCACAGTTCTAGCAAGACTGTGGACCTTAAATTACCTTACAGAATCAGCCACAGAGAGGAAAACTTCACTGTTGTATCCCAGGGCTAGGAGAGAGGAGAAAAAAACTAACACCCAAACCAGCCAACAACCCTTCATGCCAAATGAGCAATTTTATTAAGGAAATAACATCTGAACAAGGCATGCTGCACACACACATTCTGCAGCTGGAATCTCTTGAGCTGATGCATCTCTTCATGATACATAAGTAAGAAAATAATTCAGCTCAGCCTTGGAGGGCTGGTGTTAGCGGCTCTGTGATCCTATCAAGCACAAAGGTTGGTAAAAAGCTAAGCACAGACATTAAAATATAGAGCTAATCTGCTAAGAACCACCTTTCCCCCCACCATCCTCACAGTGCACTCTGCAGACAAAAAATTATTTCAGAGAGTCACCCATGTTCAGCCTCAAGGAAAGGGTTCTGGATGACCAGAGAGAAGCTGTGAGCCACCACAGCTCGTGGGAGCTATCTATCCCCTTCCTCAAGTCCTCTTGCTGCCAGAGTGTGTGTGTTAGAAGGAATGTCTCTGCATGCAAAGAGGGGACACTCTGCACCGTGGCAGAGAAAACTGCTGTCCATTGGTATGGTTAGAAACACCTCTACTGAGAGTGCCCCACAAAGGAAAAAACAGAAGCAGAACCCAGACCACACCATGCTGCCTTTATAAATTCTTATATCATACTTTAGGCAATAACACTACATAGCACTGACATACTGTTTGGCACTTGCTGAAATACAGAGGTAATCTATACAGAAACAAAAGAGATCTTCCCACTTTCACATAGCTGACCAGCTCTAAGAAGTAACACTTTATTGCTTTGCTACCCCAACGAGTGCCTCAGACACTAAAGATCAGTGACAGAACAGCCCAACACCTTCCCCTTTCAGTCTGGGGTACAGTGGATGGATACATAACTCTGGCTGTCACAAGCAGGACAAGCACCCTGATTGTACAGTCTGACTAAGGCTCTTTCCCCGTTGTCTGTGGCATTTGAAGGAAGTTGTTCTGCACCAAAGAGAGGGCATACAAAAGATGCTCCACAAAGGAAAGTTCCTGCCATCTAACTGTACTTGCAGAATAGAATTCCTTCTCCTCATACGCTAAGTCAATCATAGTCATACATCTGCTAAATCACAGCAAGATCCTTCCACAGCACCACAGGTTTTCTATTTCAAATGGATTAATAATTTGCAGGCAAGATACTTTCCTGACCATGCAGAAAAATCATGACATAAAGGATGTATCATTAACACATTTCCACTAAAAGATCACACAGAGAGATGTATCAGGAGAGATGACTAACCCTTCTGTTGAGAGCAGATCCATGAGAGGAAAGAAATTCCAAATTATGATTTTCTAAATACCATGATAATATTTAGTCACTAAGTGAAAAATCTTTCCAAGACATAAGAAGTAGCATAAGAGACATGCTCTCTTTTCAGGAAATAAAAGTGAGAAAGTAATTTCCATTTTCCAATAGAGTGGAGGGACCTTGGTGTAAGAGATCCCAAGATCACACAGTTCAAGATGAAGAAAAAGCCTTCATCACCCTTTTCACCCACTTTCTACCAGCACAACCCAGAGGCTTCTCAATGAAGGGGGATCCTCTTTTTGAGCCAGGAGATGGAGCCAAAGGGACACTCCCTACTGCAAAGAAAGGGTGCTATGCAGGGATAAAGAAATTGGAATAGAAAACTCAATTTCTATTGTTGAGGGTGTTGCTATCAGTCTGTTGCTATCAGTCAGCATAAAACGGCAATTCACAGGTGCTGTACAATACAAGAGACAGCTGCATCACTCATAGGATAGCTCTAAAGAAGTTGAGACACCACCCACCTGAGCTAGCAAACACGAGTTATTCCTCTTAATCACAATTTAAGAATTAGAAAATTAGGACATATACAAGTTTCTAAGAAACATGCTGACCAGAGGTGTCAGGCACCAAAAGTACTGTCAGGAGAGAAATGAATTAACCTTCATCATCAGAAGCGCTGCTGTTTCAGACACTAATGCACGATATTTCTGAACAGCACAGGGTCCTGTTCAGATTGTGGAAGTATTCATAAACCCCAGTTCTATGAGCCAAATGCACACACAGTGCACTGTTGTGCAACACAATACTTAAGAGGCTTCCCATCTGCACTCCATTTCAAAGCATATTTTATTTGTTAGCTTCATTTAGAAGGTCCCCCAGTTCCGCTGCAAGAGAGGACCCTGCCAAAACTTAGCTGAGCCGAAGCACTGGATTTGTATCACTACAAAGTAACTATGAAATAAGAATGAAGTACAGCTCTGATCTACATGTACCAAACACATTAAACACCAATAGACTTTTGTTTGCTCGGGGATTAGGAGATATTTAAGGAACATGATGGCTGTGGCACTTGAACGCCACCAAAAGCTCTCCGAACTGAAAACCAGATATCGTGATAGATTTACGAAATCATAATTCAGATCTATTTTTTGCATCCAGTTGAAAGACTACATTTTCCTTATTAAAAGCCTTCAGTACGCTGGCTTGCCAAGAGAAGCTCCTCTGCAAGGCTTTCAGCAGCGCTTTCATTTTTAAAATCTGGTGTTCGTATGTCCTAACGGAAAGCATTTTGTGCCTGGAGTTGTAAAGATTTTCTCCAAACGAACTGTTTAGTGGTTTTGAACCGAGTCCTGTCCCCACGAGAACGCGTACCCTCCTGCCAGATCCCAAATTAAGTTTCTGCCCAGCCCCGAGCCCGAGGCCCCTAGCACGGGTTGGGGAGAGTTCCGCAGCCCGCGGGTCACCGCGGCTCCCACCGCCCGCACGGACCCTCCGGACCCCGGCAACCGCAGCCGGGTCCCCCCGGGCCGCCGCACACCCGCCCCGCTACGGCCGCCGGCACAACTCGCGGCTCCACGCTGCTGTCCGCCTGGCCTCCCGTCCTTCCGCCGGGCGCAGCCTCGCCGCTACCGCGGGCGACGCGGCAGGTCCCCGCAGCCCGCCCCCCCAGCCCGCTCATCCGCTCCATCACCTGCCGGCGCCGAGCCGCGGAGCCGGAGCGCGCCGGCGGCGGCTGTGCTGGTGCCTGTGCCCGTGCTGGTGCCTGCGCGGATGCCTGTGCCGGTGATGGTGCCCGTGCCGCTGCCCGTGCCCGTGCCGGTGGCTGCTGCTGCTGCTGCTGCTGCTGGCAGAGCTGCCGCCGCTCCCGCTGCCGCCGGCGGGGAGGCACCTTCGTCCGCGGCGCCGCCGCCTCCCGGGCGCGGGGCGCGGCTGCAGGCGGCCACGCACGGCCCCGAGCCGCCGCCCCGCCCCGCCCCGCCCGCCGCGCAGGTGGGAGCGGTGACCCCGGGGCACGGGGACACCCCCGCCCGCCCGGTACCTGGGGACAGAGCCGGGCCCTCGTCCCCGGCGCCCACCCCTGCCCGAGCTCCAGCCGCCCCCGCCGGGGGGATGTGCCGAACAGCCTTACGCTGCCTTCGGGCACCTTCACAGGTCGCTTTCCAGCGGGACCTGCTCTAGACGGTGCTTCTCACACTTGCTCCACCCAAAGCAGGCTCCTGTTGAAAGGTGTCCTGTGTATGCGCCCCCGCCCCCCCCCCCCACCGCTGAAAATATTTCTCACTCGCGACATCCAAATTAAAATCCCCACTGCTGCCTCCACAAAACTGCCAGGAGCTGTTTCCTTCCTCAGAGCCTGGCCTGTTGTGCCAAAGCTAAGTGTCATTATCACAAGCTGTCATTTAACATCTCACGGCCATTTTCCAGGTGTGTGGCAGCCGATTCCCGGCAGACCTAACAGCAGCCAGTGTTATAGTTTCTACTTCTGCCATCTAAACTATACAGCTGTGGAAATGGCCATCTCCTGATACAGAAGTTTTGGCCATATACAGGTAGCAAACACATTGCTATAAGTGGGAAGGGCGGGGAGGGGGTTGGGGGGGAAGTGGTGGAGCAGAAAGGTATAAACGATATTTGCCCAAGGAGTGAGAAGATCACAACTGTAATCAAGATGGACAGGGATTAAATTCTTCTGCTGAGTCCCATGCTGTACTCAAGCCACCTTTTAACAGCTTAGCTTTGCTCACAGCAGTTCTGGCTTCAGAAGTACTACCCTGCACAGAAATAATTGTCCCTCCTGTTTTTCAGGATTTTCAGCATGATTTCCAGCTTTCTATGAGCGTAGAGGGAGACAAGAGTTCCAGAGGAGACAGAAGAGCCTCTAAACAGTGTTCCTTGGAGCGAAATGCATGGCCTGATGTCAGTGCCTCAGCTTCCGAGGAGCACAGGCAGTTAATTAGGTGCCAAAATGAAACACACCAATAGTTAACATACCTAGAGCTAACCAGAAGGGAAGCTTTCAATCCTTGGGATGTGCGACTTTCTGGGGCTCAATACTGCTAACCAGGAAATGCCTCCCTTCCCACCATAATTCATGGCCTGACATCTTCTGAGGAAAAAAAAATACACAAACTCATAAGCCCCTTCATTTAAAAAGCAGAGAAGAAATTTGGAGCACAGTGAGAAAAGGCAGTGATGGCTGCATGCATCCTCCGAGCAGCAGAGCGGCTGGAAAGTTCATCCAGGATATGGACAGCAAACTCCATAGCCTCTGTTCAAGAGGAGGGAAATGCTCACCAGCATTATTTTCCTAGGAAAATACGTAGCTCCCAGACAATTCCTGCCCAAGGCCTCCCCATCACCTCTTCTTTACATGTATTCCTCTGTGCAAAACAGAATCCAAAAGTCAGGATGCTAATGTGGGAGGAGAGGTTGTTCTGAGTCCCCACCCAAAAACTGTTTGTGTTTCGCCCATGGCCTGGTTATTATAATAATACAAAAGAGTTTTGGAGTAGGAATCACACCTTGAGATGTCTCCTTTGGTGTCACTATTTATGCTATAGTTATAAACAGAAAAGAGACCACCGCAGTTATTCTGCACAATCTCCTATTGTACTTGGAAGTCCAGAAGGATCCAGCAAATGTTTATCCTATGGGCCACAAAATACGACCCAAATTTCCTATTCAAATGCAAAGTAAAACGCAAAGTCCTGCCTGGTAAAACCTTGTCAGAAGCAGCCTAGGGAGTGAGAAGGTGGTTTCTCACCCTGACTGGCCTGAGGAGGCACAGTGGAGAGGGAAATGGCATACAGGGTCCCCAAAGCACAAGGAGACAGATGAGCTGCTCAGGCTCAGGCATGACTGAAGCACCCTGGAAGAGAGCACAGAAACTGCCTCTTAGGCATCAGGAAAGTCTAGAACTATTAGATACCTCCCAGCTTGATGACAGCTGTGCAGGGCTTTTCTAGATCTGTTTAGGAGCCAACATCCCAGTGAAATTTGGGGATAGGGCCCTAAATCTTCTTAGCTTTTATTTTAAAGAATATTGATAGCATTTACATATTTTACGCACATACACGCAGCTGTGCATTTCAAAGTAATCTGTTGTGCTATAAGCCAAAACAGGATTTGAGTCATACGGTTCTATAAAGATAAAGCATTGATTTATCTAAAGAAATCTGTCTAAAGAAAATTGGCTTCATACATATGCAAGAAGAACTACTTAGCACAGATCATTCTTTTCTGCCCCACAGAGTTGGGTGTCATATTAATTTCTAGCTTGAATTTCAGGAGTACAAAAATGAAAAATTAAGAAAATTAAGGATGGTGGACTGATGAAACCAGTTCTCAAGGCAGTCAAAAGAAAGCTACAGAAAAAGCCACTTCAGTGCTTAGCTAATAAAGGTGCAGTTGGATCCCATGCTACACCACAGGGGCAATGTTGCAGAGCATTTCTGGGACTGCCATTATTTTGGTTCTTTCCTTATGATTGTCTGTACAAATTAATTCTTGATTCACATTCAAAAAAAACAACAAATAGGACAAATCACCACAGGGCCACATTTGTACAAACTACATGTCAATGAAATCAGTTTTGCTAATGTCTTGAGTATGAGAAGTTAACATTTCCAGGAAACAATTGAGGAAAGTTCTTATGTATTAATTCTGTTCTTAAGTACCTTAAACTGCACCATTTTTAAGCCTTGCCTTATCTCAAGTATTATCTGCAGAAGCTGGAAGCACCAGAAACATTTGTTCTTTACAACAGTCACAGACATTTGCATTCTCTCAACAATGCTGTGTCCTGGGCAGCAGATGTCTGCCATTCCTGACATACAACACACAAAGATAAAGTTAATTATACAGCATCTTCCCAGGATCCAAGACTTTTGTGGATCTAATGGGCATCTAAATGAATGTGCATATTTAAAATAAATTCCTTTAGAAACACAATAAGCATTGCCAGGACCACATATAAGCCAGGACAACAACATGATGTTCCATTTTTTCCTAAAACAAAACAACAAACTTCAGGACTCAGCCAAAAACCACTAAAATTACACAAAAGAGGGTTAAAACTGCATGGGCACCCAGCATGCCAGGGTGGAGTCAAGGACTGCAAAAGCCATGATCTGCTCCCAGGTGTGACAGTGTAAACACAAAAATCCCTTCCCTGACCTCTGCGTGGCTCTTCTCACAGTTCACTCGGCCAATCTGTGGCATTCAGGCCACTGAGTTTCCGGAGCCTCTGAAACCACCACCTCCAGAAAGCCCCATTTCTGCACCACATGTTCTTATACTATGAGAGGACTGCCACAGAGAAAACCTTTCCCTCTCCATTTCTTCTGCACACAAACAAAACAAAAGTAGTCTGTGTTTTTTAAAAAAATGCAAGTTTAAAAGCTCCAACACATAGCTACTATAAACAGCCCTGGAGAGCTGAATACCACAGCCACAGCAGCATGCCCCTAGAGCGACCCACAGCTCAGCTGGGAGTTACACCCTTGTCTTTTTGTGCTGGCTGCAAGTTCATGGGGTGTGCAGAACAATTCCAATGACCAAAAAAATTTCAAATAGCTCCAGATTTGGCTGAAAACAACCCAGCCCTTAGGTTGTATGTGCAAATTGCAGGCAGACAGGCCTTTACAAGACCTAAACTAGAATTACTGGTAAACACTCACTTATTCCTGCCACCATACAAATAGTAGGAAATTAGATGCTTTTCCACTGGTTTTTGGGAGACATTCTGATGCCTTGTCTCTGTGTGTCAGCAAGCTTTTCATCTGCGCTTCTTACTTGCATGGGCTACAGTCAGAGATGTTTTCTACAATAGAAGGCAGGGATTTTTAGGTAAAATATGGAAAGCAGTCCATGGGAAACTGTATTGAGAGCTGTCAAGAAACTGAACCTCTCAATTTTATTTTTCTACTCACTTGTCCATAATTATTATTTTAATAGCACTCAAAATACAGTCAGTAGTTTGTAATAAAACACAGAGATAAGGTCTTTGTCCCAGAGGGCTGACACTGTGACTTCCTATGTTAAGGCTAATTGTTATTTAAAAAGTTATTTAAGATCACTAATCTCCAGTAGACTCTTTTCTTTTTTTTTGCTTGCTAGTTTCCTTGCAGTGATGTAAGGTGACTGTATCGATAACACCCTCCCACTGCTCCCCACAAGCCCCTTTCTGCTTCAAAATATGCTCCATTAGCCAGAGGTTGAGCTCTGAGGGCAGAGAGCTGTTTGTGGAAATGTTTATATTTAGTAAGCAATCATATTAGAGCTGATTTTATGCATTTGCAGTTTATTTATAAGCTGGTATTTTTAAAAATCAATTATGTAAATTTTGAAACTACTCATATTTAGAGAATATTCCATGAAACTCCAAGCCATGATGCAATGTACCTAGATTATATAGCTCTGACCTCACTTTTTAATTATTTTCCCTATGTGCTTGTAGAATTTATTTAGTGGCTTCTATAAATTGGGATAAAGCCTTCTCACCCAGCAGTTCTCTAATTCAGGTAAATTTGTAGTGCCAGAGCAATGCGATATAACAGAGTTCACAACAGTGGTGATTTACATGGCATTAAGTATACTGTATTTAATCTCAAAATACAAAGCAATAGCTCAGATTGGAGAGCAGAAAACAGATATAAGGAATGTACTGGTATTGCTGAAGTAAAACAGAGAGCAATAAGCCAGAAATCATACAGCCTTTAAGCAATTTACCTTATCGGCTACATTTAACTCCAGCTACAGTTATTAGAATGAAAAAATGTCATCAAGCTGTCACATTGGAATCCCTATTTACTGCATGCATTTTTCTCAGTAATGTCCTCTGTTTTAATTGAAATTTCTGTTCACTTAATACATTCAGTTCTTTACAGTGTATGGCCCAGTTCTGAGACTCTGCACAGGAACATGCATTTGCTCAAAACAATCTGTTATCACTAAAAGTGTTTTTTTTTCCAGGGTGGAAACACATATCTAAGCTTGTTTTTAGAAATTATAACTTGCAGGCCAAATTTAGAATTGCATTCTAAAATCAAATAAAAAGTGAAAAGCCAGGCTTTACCGTGCAATGAATTCAAAATTCCCAGCAAGAAGTTCATCCACTGCACATAGTCAGAAATTTTCTTCCAGATAAACTTTCAAGCATCAAAGAAAAAAATACTTAACAAAGATATAGTATCCTACATTACAGACTAACCCTTAGATCTCCATTTAAATTCCATTCTTTCCCTCCCCAATGTGATGGCACTTTTCTCTGATCCTAAACTTTCTCCCATGTTGTGCGATTAAGGCAAACCTTTTTTTTTTCAGCATTAAAGACTGATTTTTTCCTTACCCTGTTATGTCCAAAGGTTACCACTTCACAAAGTATCCTAAGGACATTTTTACTACCAAGAAATATTTTGACAACAAGAACTATTTTTAACTCCACTAAGCTCTGCTGAGTGTAAAATGTTGCATGGGGTGCTCAGCAGCCTAGGGGAATGCAGCTATCACAGGGGTTTGTTTCCTTTGCACAAGAACAGCAATCTGAATATTTTCTGTACACACAGAACACAATGTACATCTCATTATAATCCCAAAGTGTCAACAGAGTGAGGAAAAATGTACCAGATCCACCAACCCCAATCTAGAGGTAGCAAGGCGCTGCTACAGGTTGGAAGGGTTTTGCACACCTATGACTGCTCAGGTCTCACACTGGGATTTCTAAAACTACCAGAGGAAATTGATTTGGGCAAGAGATCAACCAGCCCATCAAGTTTTTGCTGGCAATCTGCTCCAGGATTGTGCCTCCAGGTGCTCACCCGGCTTTCCCTCACTTGCAGTGTTGCAAGTGACTTAGCCAAGACACAAAATGGAACATGACCACGTATCCCAGAGAAAGCATAAGGGAGAGTAAATATAAGACAAAGAGAGGGAAGGGCCATGGAGAGGAGGGCTGGTGCCAGTTCCCAGGCCCTGTCACTACCTTGACTGCGAGGATAATGCTGGGCCATGGGCACCAAGGCCAGCCACTCTGCTAAAGAAGGCTGCCAGGAGCGCACCAACCCTTAAACACATCTCAAGGTGAGTAACACAAGTTCTGACACTGTGTGTTTTCAGAGCAGACCAGGGAACAGAGTGTTTTATCCCTTTGCAAACACCCAGCAGGATGCTTAGGCTCTGCACTGCCAGCACCCCAGCTAGCAGGACTTGTGCAGCAGGTAGGGCTACACAAGCTCCCAGTTCAGGAATTAACTTTCCCAAGTTCCCAATTCATTGCCCATATGTGGTTGCTCACTTGGATTTCCTGTGAAAGCAACACTTTTCCCTTCTCTTTAAGTATGAAAATAATGTAGGTTACAACATAGGCTGTCCCCTCCAGCAACCTGTGCTCCATCCTGGAATCACTTTATATTACTCCAGTGTCCTAGACCAGGGCTGCAGAGATTGTGGCTTTCATTTTATGCTAGAATAGCCTCCATTAATGTAATATGCTGTGATCCTTACAATATTCCAAGTGGAAGCCCAGATCTTGTTTGCTTTTTAAACGTTGCAAACCATCCTGCATTTCATCTGTGCGTACTTCCCAGCATATATTAGAATATGCCATCCACTCACCACTTATTAATGTTTCAAGAGTCTTCCTTAAAACACACATAAAATTTAGGGGGGATCTCGTTCCAGGAGCCTTCTGATCATTCTGTGAAGTCAGAGAGAGTAACTTTATTTCACAGACTGAATTTAATATACAGAAACATACTGCATCTGTTTCCAAATATTTTCTTTCTAAAACCATTATGAAAACTTGTGCCAAAATGTGCTCATTCCTCTTTAAGGAGGAAACTTAATTTGGGTTTCTTGATCCAGATCATCTTAACACCCAGGCTCAATTTTGCTTGCAAAAGCAATCTACAGGGTCCAACTAATACAAATTTAATCTGCAAGGCTTCCTGCTTGGGCTGAATGGGTCTAGCATTTCTTTATTACAGGATCTACACCACGTATCAGCAGCATCTGGTACTGATTGCAGATCTCAGATACTGTACCTATGGGCTCCATGGGCAGGATCCTTCTTGGATTTCTGATTCCCTTTTGGATTTTCCCCTAGGCTATCTCTTAATTTTGTTGGATTTCAGTTTTATGACTGGTCCTTAGCTTTTTTGTTTTTTGAGGTGTGATGTTTTCTTTTGGACTAATCTGTGGTAGCTGGCCATATCTGAGAATGCATCCTGCAGGTTCAATTCTCCTTTTACATGGTCATAAACCAAGAGTCATCTCTTTAGTTTATCAATCTGCCTTGCCATAATGCTTACACATACAAAAGTCAGGAACTGCTCCTCCATCTCCTATACTTGGGATTCACTTCCTTCCCCCTGAATGAATATATAACAATTTTACAATGGATGAAAAATAGTTTGCCTTTTGATTGTACTAAGGAAAAAGGGGTATTCCAAACAACAAATGCTCTTCCTTGGCTTCAGGTTTTCATTTGGTAAGGTTCCAAGCCTTCCTCATAAGTCAGGAGCAGATTTTGGTATCAATTGAAAGAGAAGAAAAATAAAAATCAAGCCTTAGTAATGACACAGGAACATTTTGATCAATTGGCACAATCTAGAGGTTAAAAGCTCCAAATGCAGGCAACCTGAGGAAAAATAAGAGCAATGCTAAGTTTAAAACTTATATATTCAGTCAAGCTCTTTCTCCAGGACACAGCTCCCAGGCTACTTTGATTAATGCTGCTGAAAGAGCATGCAGCAAAACGTGACAAAACAGGAAACTCTCAGCCCAACTTCGCATTCACTTTTTTGTCCCATTCCATGCACCAAGTTAGCCCTCAGAGAAGGAGGCTGGGGAACCCCAGAAACAGTATTCCAGAGGCTACCTACAAACTTCCTCCCTGTGTCTGCACCTGAAACTCCCACATTACTCCTGCACATGGGCTCCCTGACTGGCAAAACAGGGACCACAAAGCAAGGGGGATGTGTGAAGTGACCATGAGAGAGGGTCAAGTTTGGGAGCTGGGGTAGCAGAATGGCCCCTGCATTACCAGGCTGCTCCCAGTATGTATCTGCCATGCAATGAATTATATTTAATCCTGTTTTTCTCACATGCTTACCTTTGATACTAGTTCCCCCTCAGCTTCCCAATTAGCCTGTTCATATTTGCAAGGAAGTTCTCTCAAAATAATAGTTGTGTTAAACAGAAAACTATCTAATCACATTTTCCCCAACAAAGCCATAAAGTGGCCCCTTTTTCCTTAACAAACCCCCATCCAAAGTCTTCAGCCTTGTGAGACTTTTTCACTGTTTCAGCTCTAAAAGATAACACAGTAAGGTATAATATGCAAAGGTTTATAAACTGGAGCAAGCACTCCAACCAGATAAGTGGCAGCTCCATCAGGATTGGCTTCAGACCTTCTCAGTTCACCACAAATCTCAAATACTGTAAATCGAAATCAGAGTTCAGCTGTGTGTTGGCTAGATCACCACAACAAAAAGAAGGCTGAGGGGATTTTTTTTGGTTTTGTTTTTGGATTTTTATTTCCCCACATAGCAAGCAGTAGGCACAGGAAGGGACAAGGTTTTGGCTTCAATGCCTTGGAAAAACAGAATTCAGTTTTTCCATTCTGTCATTACTCTAGGAAACTCTACACATAAAAAAATTTCGCTCTTGTACACGGACGCCTCTTGGAGATACTTGGGAAGACTGGATAATAGCTGAATTCATAACCAGGAAGGTATCTCCTAAGCCAGAGCTTACTAGTATTGCTCAAATGTACTTCTGCAGGAACAGGTATTTCAAAGAATTTTAACCCTTGTGAAGGTACTCTGACATGATAACCCTGCACCAGACAAGCAAGTACCTGGAAAGAAACGCTCTGCTATAAAACCCAGCACTTAATAAAGTGCTTTTCCCCCTGAGAGTTCAAGCACCTGCAGAAAGTGAGCTGCTGTCATCACCTCCCTGTCACTGAGGCCATGACTTGTTCACAGCGTGGGGAAAAACCTTGACCAGAACCCAACACTTCTTAAGCCCACACATGCTAACGATTAGGCTGTAAGACCTTGACAGGAGGTAGATACATAGCTCTAAGTCATATACAGTTTATGAAAGCATAACTTACAAGTCAATGATTTAAAATAGAAGCATGTGGAAGAGAAATGGAAGGTGAAGATGAAACTAGCATGGGCCTACGGTAGACAGCAGCATGAGCTACAAGCAAATAGCAAATGCCACTAAAATGTGAAGAAGTCAAAACTTTATATGGAATTTAAACTAGTTCTTTACACTGGGGTCATGCTGGATTCATTCACCAGCTTATGACTTATATATAGCACAGTATATGACATTTTTTAATCTAGAGGAGATCTTCACTTGGCTTCGCAAAGTCACTCATGATTCTCCTGATGTAGGACATGGACAGTGCATCCCAGGTGTGCTGCTCTGCACGTTGAAGATTATTTAAAAAAAAAGACTATTACTTTTCATATTCTTTAATACTATTATTGATACTATCATTAAATGAGAGAATATCCCTGAGGCTGGGAAAACCTCAGGGAATGTGGCAGCTAACACCTGGATTCAGGATTGGTTTCCTTGGTTATTAGAGCTGGCTGAATGGTTTTAACAGATAATGATATCTAATTTAATTACACATTAGACAAAACACTTCTGATTATTATTCATCCAGCCAGGATAAATGAATTTCTAAGTCCTCCTTCCATCCTAAATTTCTTCTATCTTCTCATCATTTATCTCTTCTGTTTTGAAGCTCATCTGAAATCTACCTGTCTGAAGAGAGATGTTTGCTTCTCTAACTTGCATGATTTTTTTCTTAATGGTGATGATCCCTAAATTCATTTCCACAGTTCATAATTTGTTTCTCAGGTCATCAGAGAAAGCATTTAAGCCACAAAATCATTCTTATAAAGTACTGATATTTTGCCTTTCTCATCCACTATATAATATAGAGTCCTTTTAAAGGCAGAACACTGAAGTAAACCCTTGTTGATTTAGAATTCCATACACCAGACATTAACTTCTAATCCATTTGGCATCTGTACACCTTTTTTAAGTATTATTTCTTTCTCCACAGCATAACTGGTGAACTATTGAAATCCGATTTATTTTAACCATGTAGCTTATCCTGATGAAACTGGATTACTAAATAATTTTCTGCTCTGCTGTATACACCACTTACTTTCCAAATGCAGGCCACAACAGAAAACCAAATCAGGGATTAGACTATTTATTGTACAGCTAGGACAGATATGCAGTGGCAGGAGGAAATTTGGAAGGCAAATTGGAAGGCATTCCAGCGAAGTCCACGGTGTTACGGAATTGTCAGAGACGTCGGGCATAGCAGCAAGAGAGCTGCACTGCAGAGCACTCACCAGCAAGGCAAGCAGAGGAGGCGAGGAGAAGGCAAAGCTGTGAGCCTTGATGGCACCTTCAGTAGCTGCAGCCATGCAAGCGTGACATTCCCTGGGCTACCCACCAACAGAGATCCCAGCCGAGGGAGAACAGCCTCCCCACACACCTACAGCCCCAAACATAGCTCCTTTCAGCCAGGCAAGGAATAATCCCCCAGTGATTAAGCATTAAGCTGCCAGCTAATTTAAAGACAGTGAGATCTAAACACAAGCCCTAAATGAAGGTGCTGATGAATATAAGGTTCAAAGACGAAGCTTCTCATGCAGCAGGAGAAATGAAACTAAGAATATTTACTTTCCTCTGAGGTCTCTAAAATTTTTTCTCAGGAACTTAACATTTGCAAACTGCTTATCATACTTCTCTTAAGGCAGAGTTTAGGAAAAAATCCTGCCTGGCCAGCAGCAATAAATAAAAAGCAATTCTCACCTATTTAAGCTTTTTAAACCTACAGAAGACCTCAGATTTTTCTTGGAGTTGCTATTACTCAAAAGTACATGGCAAATCTTGCTTTGCTACCTAATGCCTGCTGGTTTTGAAGCCAATGCAAATACTGTTTTTTTATTCACAGGCCATTGTTTTCAAAGTAAAGCACTTTGGGGACTAAGTGTTTTACTTCAAATAATTGTGTTTCCTGTTTGGGGAAAAACAAACTAACAAGTTTATTCATTTAGAGAAGCTCACAATTGCAGACTACCTGCTACTTTTTTGGAAAAAAATATTTTATCAAGAATGTTAACCCACAAATTCAGTAAATGCATGGGATTTGCAAGATAATCCAATAAGGCCATTATGGTGAATCTCCAAAGGACTAGGGGCCATCAGGAGAGGAAAGGAGACAAAACTGCGAAAGGATTTCCCTAAAGGCATTTTTATGTTGCAATGTCAGGAGCAAATTTTTCTTTTACTAATGTCAGTTTGGGAGAAGGAAGGAAGATAATGATACAGGTAACAAAAAAGAAATTTATGCCCATGGAAATATATTTCAAATCCTACACATGAGCTTTAAGGAAAACAAAACAGCCTTTATCTATATAGTAATATAAATATTTTTATATTTTATAGTAATATAGGTATTTTTACCATTTTTATACTACAGTGACTAAAAATGTTCCTTAAATTAAATTACTGAGGTCCAGAGTGACCACCTTTGAGTCATACTAATTTTAGCAGCTGTTTATGTGGACAAATAATTTGAAAATTGTACTGTTACTAACATCCACCAAACAAACAATAGTTACTAAACCCAGGAATATATGCATAAATTCTTACGGAAATAAATAGCACAATACCTTTGTGTTTCCTAGATCTTCTTAACCACTTAGACCTGGTATTTAGATTTATCCTCTGAAGCTCCAGCTACCAACATAAACTACAACTGGTAACTTCATTCTTGGAGCACTGGATTTAATCTTTTTTACAGTTATCACATAAAGGGCAGTTCCTGGAAATACGTGCAGCTGCACAGGTAGAGAAGAGAGTCAGGTCTTCATCAGTAGTTCCTTCTTTGCATTCCAGAATAGCCAAATCTACCCAAAATGCACAACATATTTCTTGCTTCTTGAAGGGATTAGCTACTGCACTCTACAAGCCCAAGAATCAGATTATATTATGTATATACACATTTTAAAAGCATGTAAAGAAACAATTTTCACTGCCATGTTACAAATTCCTCGATAAGACAGGCTAAAATTCCCGGTTGACAGAACCCAGAAATTGCTTAAAATATTTATATGACATTGCCCTCTAGAGGAAACAGAAAAATCTGTTTTAGTAGAACTCTTCTACAGATGAAAACATGAAATGTTGTTTTCAGAGGAACAATTAGTGTTTGTTAGAAACCATTTTCAGTGAGAACATCACACATTGGTTTGGCTCCATTTGTCATCCACGAGTTTTCAAGACAGAATTCCCCAACCTCTAGCCTAGGGCTCTGTGTTCAGATAGATGGTACCACAAAGTTTACTATCACATGTCTGTGTTTTTCTCTTTGCTACCAATAAAAATAGCCCAGGCTATGAAAAATTTGTAAGCAGTTGGTAATTCTTTAGTTATGATGGCAAAAAAAGACACTGGTCAAAGTGCAGGACGATGGGAAGGAAGACTTCCCTGATTTTTGTTTCATCAAATTGTTACCCTGCTAGCCTGAACCTATTCCAGTGATCAAGTAATGACCTAGTAAACACAGGTCAAAGTTGTTACTTTATTCAAATATTTATTTTGCAAGTTGTTTGTTTTTTTGAAGATCATCTGGTACCGACTATAGAGAAGGGTTAAAACCAGATATTGACACCTTTTTAAAGAATAGAAATAAATCTTAGGCATCAGCTGAAAAAGTAACCTCTTTCAGTCATGTTTCAACAATTCTGGTTTATTTTTAAAAAGTCTGAATCCATTTTCCATCTGCCTCTAGTTTCTCACATTCTTGTTAAAGAGGCTTCAGTTGGATGGGATTCCTGAGTCTTGGATGCTCCAGGGTGAAGTTTGCTGCTAATAGTCACCATTTGCCTTACTCTTGTCCTGTTTTGGAAGGTGCAAGTATTCTTGAACTGCCCCAAATCTTGTCACAGTGCCTGACAACTTATCTTTTCCCTGTTACAGATCTGTTAAACATGTTTTCCTTTGGAGGCTCAGGTGATCTTGCTGAACATCATACATTTTACCCAGAGAAAGAAACAGGAACAGTGAGTGATACTGCAGAGTCTGCAGTTGATACATATGCCCTTCCCATCTTAGCCAACATCTGATAAAAAGGAGACAGAAAAATAAGTTTCAAGGAGCATGTGATACTGCTTGGAGCTGGATGCAAGTATCACATGAGCTAAAAAAAGCAATGAGTTTTCCATATTAAAAAATCCCATCCCAAAAGCCATCCACTGCAACAGCTTTCTCTGTGATTATATACCTGTCTCTTTGCGGATCTCACCTGTGTTTATTGTAGTTATCCTCTCACTATCTCCACAGATGGCAGGTTCATGTTGACAAACCATCTCTCTGAGGCTGATCTTGAGCTTCTGACTCCTTGTTCACCATTTTCCAACCCTCCCTGCTCCTGTCCTTTCCAGTCCAGGCCAGATGTCCAGTGACAGGGGATATGTGGGTTTTAAGCTGCCATCACTGTTAATGCTTTTAGCTCTGGAGGGTCACAATTTAGTTCTAGTACATTTTCCAGGAAAGCAATTGTCACACCCAGAGTTTGGCATGTCCTGCTTGCAGAGTATATGCAAAATACATCTAAGAATGAGAATGCTACTCACTTAGACCATGCTGTAAGAAAAACTATTTGAATGAGGATTGGAGAAGCTGTTCCTTTCCAGGGCTCATGACACATGAGTCAGTACAGGTGGAAAAGGACAACCTCCTAGGATTCTCACTGCCACTCAGTAACCTGGCTCCAGTCACCTCCTCCTTTTGCAGCAGCTCAGAGCATCTGTCTCAAGAAAATCAATCTTTAGCCCACAGCCTGCTTTGTGCAAAATTCTGGACTCCCAGAATACAAAGAGAAAGTCACATTTACAGTTTAGAAGAAGCTGTGAATGACTGCATATGGCAAACTGGTGTGTTTGGGCACGAGATTATAGAAAGAGTAGGAATAATGGGCAC
Organism: Chloebia gouldiae; assembly: GCA_003676055.1. Taxonomy (NCBI): domain Eukaryota; kingdom Metazoa; phylum Chordata; class Aves; order Passeriformes; family Passeridae; genus Chloebia; species Chloebia gouldiae. Next base: position 3,547,875 of record QUSF01000044.1, on the reverse strand, counting down.
AGAATGTTCCTTGCTTGTGTCTTTGAACATCTGTATTTTTAATTATTGATGGCTCAAACACTGTTCTGTGCTAGCAAATGCACTGCTGGAGAGGCTGTGAAAATAACTGACGCTGTGGCTGAAGGCCTCACCTGTTACTTGGCTGAGCAGTGGAAAAAAGCAACTCTTATTTTGCACATTCCAGCAGTTTGCCAATTAGCTACGTTCTCCTGCACCGTGACTGTACTTCAGATGACCTGAGAGCATGAAATGCTTGCTGTGTGTCAGACTGAAAATCCCACTCAGGATGTAAAAGCGATCCTGCTAGCACTTTGGTATCAAGGTAAATGACAAGGCACAAGGCTGATTCACCAAAACAGGTTGTTCCCACAGAGGATGAGCAGGCAGGGAAGAGCAGGGAGGACAAAGCTCCCTCCCAAACACTGGGCTTGTTCTCTTGTAATTGCAGCGTGGTCAAACCAGCAAATTAAATGGAGAGGCACAGCCGTACATTGGGCAGCAAGGTACAGATTTCTAATCAAAACTTTTACAGCACATTAAAACAAAAACAAAGCACAGAAAAAACCCTCTCTATAACCTCTGAAGTTTTTACACCTCCTACGGCAACATCACCAACCACTGTCCAAGTCTTTCCAAGCCTGATGCAATTCTTCTGAAAAGCAAGAGTGCAGAGGCAAGGCTGGGAGCAATTCTGGCAGATGACCCTGAGGATGTTGCCTAGTTATACATGTACACTCCTGGGGAATCACAATTTCTAGAGAGAGGCCAGCTCTGTTGCTCAGTGCTGACACTATGGCGATGATGAGCATATTGATCCCTGCATTTCTGGACAAACATGCAAATGCGTAGAGGATGTGAGCTATTTAAATCAGTGGAAGTCTTTCCATCACTTTTTATGGACTTTAGATAAAACTTGTCTGAGCAAGAAGATAAGATGCAAATTTGAGGCAGATGAGGGGTTCAGAAAGTCTGTTGAGGAGGCAGTTGTGGTGATGGGATGTTGTTAGTGGCCATTGCTACAAGGGAATGAATTGTGTCTCTACAGCAGCTTGGCATGGGAACATTGAGCAGGACCGTAGGAACCAGAGGGTGAGGAGTGGAAACTGAGTGAAGACACACTCAGATTAATAAAGCAAAGATGACAAACCAGCTAAATGATCTCTGCTGAGTCTGGGGATTAGTGACCTTCTATTTAAGACTTTGGCTCTTAAGAGAGGATTTGGAATAAAGCTCATTTCTTCAGAGCAATTTATTTCTCAACACGTGTAGCTAAGTCTGCTCATACCCTCCAGGAAACATAAAAGAAGGGAAGAAAAACATCTCTTTCTTAGTTTCTCAGTTCTGCTATATTTTAGGAGAGGGGAGAGGGAGGAATTTATATCCACTATCAAGCAGGGGATTTATATCCACTATCAGTGTGAAATACAGCAGCCATGCTTCAGAGGGGACTGCATGCTCCAGACCTCAGGAGCACAATGAGACTTAGGCTGTGCCTTGCAAATGTTAAACACCCATAGGCTTTCTCTCATTTTGTGCAGGTTTAGCACACATTTACTGTATCCCAGCTCATAGCAGCTCAACAGGATGAGGAAACACTCAGCCAAATTCCCTATGTGCTGCTTATTTTCCATCCTCAGGAACTGTGCACCAGGCAGCTTGGAGGGCACATCAGCACAGGCTTCTCATCCTTGCCCACGATAACAAGCCCCACATTTCAACCTCTGTGCCCTGATCCATCACTTAGCAGCAGGAAGATTGGTAATATGATATAAAAAAGGAAACTAATTCAATTCTACAACAGGTTGGGGGTATTTTTTAGGTCAGTTATGAGAACTCTATTCCCTGAGAATGCATTTGGAGGCTGCAGTCTCCAGGACCACCGTATTTGTTTTTCACTGTGTAGTCAGTGCTGTTAATATTTTAACAAGGAGCTTACACAGAAATGTTTGCCCCTTGGCCAAAGGCAAAGGGACAGGATAAATTTCCATTATTTTTCCTATTAAAACAAAAATATTTTCTTGTGGACATAACCAAGAGAAGGCCCTACTAACACCAGGAAAAGCAGCTGCTTATACTGAGCAGCACTTTGTGTTGGCAGCATTTTTGTTATAGGAAGGAGGTGAGGAAACACAGTAAGGCAGAGCAATCGATCCATGCAACCTGATGGGCCTGGGAGGTGGGGGTGCTTTTAGACAAAGCTTTCTCTGATGGCCAGTGATGGTTTTCTTGGGGTGATTTTTCTGTAATAAAAAGGATGTATAAAGGAGATTGCACTGCCGGGAAGATAAATCCCTAAAAACTCCAATGAAACACAATCCCATCATAGGCAGAGACTTGAACTACCCCCTTCCACCATAACACAGGCATTCATACACCTCAACACACAACCCTACTAAGGAATGGATTTGTTACCCAAAACGTGGCCTGAGAGCTGCAGGTGATGTGCTGATGGAGTTCCCAGAGTATCCCATCCCCACTTATCAGTAGGGACACATGGATGCATTTTGAATACACTCTGAGTAACAGAGTTAAACAAAATCTTGCAGATGCCCCAAAGATAACTGCAGCTGCCAAGCCAGGGACAAAGTAGTCATGGCAAAGACAGTGCCATCCTCCTGAAGCAGTGACAGTGCCTTGACACAGCATGGAAGGAAGCAGTCACAGTGCCTCGGCACAGAATGGTAGGAAGCAGTGCCCCGTGGAAAATGCAAAACTGGAGCACTTGAATATCAAAGAATGACCACATTTGGAGGGGAAGGATGTTTCTCCCAGCAAGAAAATATTTCTATTGCAGGAGCAAAGCAGTTTCTTTTTAAAAAACTAATCCCATTCAAACTTCTAAGGAAAGGGGATCTCAATAAAAAAGTCCCTTGAAAGTGTTTGTCTTCAGACAAAACAGTTTTTGAATCACATCCAGATTTTTGAGCAGCTCTTCTCAGACACAGCAAATACTTCACTGCTCACAGCCCCACAGCACATGCTCTGCTCTGTAGGTATAGGTCTGCTCCTTGTCTGCAGGGCTCACAGCAGAACAAAGAATATTGCCCTTGTGAAGACCCCTGTTCAGAGCAGAATCTGTCTCTAATTACAGCCAAAACCTGCATGATTTGTTTCCAGCACCAGCAAGAACTCACTTTTTCACAGAGAGCATCAAGATTTCACCCAGCAGAGCCCAGGACTCTTAATGAATGCCACAGCAGGAAGCACAAAGTGCTATGCACATTTTGAGCTCTGTAATTTTGTTGGATAATTGAATTGTCCTCTGTAATCAGCTGCTAGCACTTAGAGAGAGACAGGACTGTGCTTAGAATGTCCATATATCACACACCTACTAATGCCATTGATGTGTGAGGAGGAGCAGAACTTTACCTTCATAGTTCCAGCTATCCTGGAGGCATGAACATAAGATGTGCAGTAGCAGCAAGCATTCATGAAAGAACTTGGCTCTACTGGAAACGCTCAGCTTCAGCTAAAGTAAAAGATTTGCCTTTAGTAGTGGCACTTGAAGCTCCCTCTCCATTGCAGACCTGGTTCCTAAAGGTCTTTCTCAACACCTCTGAAAGGAAACTGAATTCCCTGAAATTTGGCATGCCTTGCCTATTCTGAGAAGGAGTCTTAGCAACTTCCCCAGGACACTGACTGAAGAGGAGAGACTAAAAAAGCACTGTGCAGAGGTATGGCTGTCAAAATATTTCTCTCTTTGTTTTTTTTTGGAAGCAGCTCCAGTTTGTGGGTTAAAAAGAAGCCAGTCACTTCTCTGACTGTATTCCCACATATGGCAATGTTTGGTGATTTTTGGCAATGAGAAAGATGATATCTTGAAGGAGTGGTTGGGTTTGCTCAATGACAAAATTATAATAATAACTCATGCTTCTACCACACTGTCAACACTGGTGATGTATCTTACTCTGCTTTTTACAAGAATGAATTTGAAAATCTTCTTAGCACTGATTTTAAAGATTAAATGTATATGGTAGCAGTGTCCAAGCACTGCAGCCATGCTTGATGAAATTCATAATCCAGTATTTCAAACTGAATTGTATTAATCAAAAAATATCCTTTTTGCAGTGCTCCAAGGACTTTCTCAAAGAAGCTCAGTTATGTTCAAGAAATTAAGGATTCATCTGTCATCTCTAGAAATACTAACAGCATCCCTTCAGTAAGTGAGTGATAGCCCAAAATGAGTAGAGCAGATCCAAAATACATAGGAAGTTGTTGTCGGAGGGAACATAACCCAGGCATTTTGGAGATACAGTTGTATAGACAGAATGCAGATATATAGACAAATATGCAGAGTTTTGACTAACCTTTGTTCAGTATTCCAATACAGCTAATTTCCCTGCAATTGTGTTTGACAGACACATAATTTGCTAACTCCAAAGAGAGCAATAATTTTCCCTCAATCACTAACATCACCAAAAATGACACCACCTACATTATTCCTCTCTAATGTAATAATACCCTGTTAAGCAAAAAGCTTTGATGATTTTATTACCGCATAATGTTTTTCTAAATGAAAAGAAAGGAAAAAAATTAAAGAAACAAGTTCAGCAATAATCAACCTGTCTCTGCTGTTTACATGGAAATCATGTGGAATTCAAATAAATAACTTTTCATTAAAGAAGTCATATTCAGCTTTCTTAGCAAGGAGAGACAGATGAGTGGTACTCACAGCTGGCTCCTCCAGGAAGTGTTGTGCTGCTCTTACTGTGTCTGACCCCATCACCACTCTGAGATGTGAGGACCTGCAGGCCCACCAGGCAGGGGCCAAAGCAACCCTGTCTGTCCAGGGCTGCCCAATCTGTTCCAGCTCCTGTCACCTGCCCCTGCAGCCTCTAGAGGCTGACCACATCCATAGGATAGCAGAAAGGACTGTGTGCCCTCACCTCTTCTCTCTTGTTTTCTGGTGCATTACTTTAGACCCTTGGAAGAGGGAGGGTTTGGATGGCAGGCTGGAACTAAAGCTGAGGTTACAATGAAGCCCAGGGTATGTGAGAACACATCTGCAAACCCTGCTGCAGACATGGGAAGTGGCAGAGCTGTGAGACCCCCATGCCAATTCCTCCATTGTAAAGGGAATAAATCAGAAGATTCTCCATGGCATCACTGTGAAAAATTCCTTCATCAGGCAAGGAATGATGAAGGCTGCCCTGGAACACTTGGCAGGCGTGGAATAAACACACAAGCAGTGATTTTGCTTGCTGAGTCTAACCTGGTGCTGTAGGAGCTAAGGCAGTATTTTACTTTCACTGATCACATGCAGGCCCCACTAAGTAAATCACACCACCCACAGCGCCCTGTATCGACCTGGAAATGTTTCTCACTCAGCCAGGGAATAATTAGGCAGTCAGAAATTGAGTCAGTACTAGTGTGCTGTCAGTCAATGTGCTAGTCAGACAGTGTGCTGTCCTGCCCCAACACCTTGAAAAACTAAGGGGAAAAGGGCTTTGCTATTTCCACCATAGCAGCAATATGGAATTCTCTAGGAAAGCTTCTTCTTGGAAGCAGTCTTCCCAGAAGGCAAGTTGATATTGCCTTTCACACTATTATAAAGCTAGACAGAATTATGTCCCTTCTGAGTACCCCAGTGGAGAAAGCTACTGAGAGATTCTCAAAGCATCCTCAAGCACTCCAGATGCACAATGTGGGAACATGGGGTTGGAGCTGCCAGCCAGTTTCCACATAGGAAAAAGCCAGCTCTCCAAACTGGAAACATCCTCAAAGTCCCAAACTGCCATCCATCAACATCACCCTTGTCAAATAGCAGTCAACAGTAAGGTAGGCAAGGATGCTTTGGATGTTGAAAATAAAATGGGTTTTGACTACAAAATGTCCTAAATTTTGGCCTAAATTGGATGCTGAATATTCTAAAACAGAATTTTAAGAACAACACTGGCTCCACACTACTAAAACTGTGTCTTTGTAATGGCCAAAAAAAAAAGTAAGGAAAATGGAGCACTTAGTTCCCATTAGCTGCAGTCACAGCTTGCTGGTTTAATAACAGAGTTTTCCAAAAGGAACAAGCCCCAGATTAAGCCCTCAGAGATAGGCCAAAAAGGACACATATCCCAATATTCTCGGCTTCATATTAACTCTCATTTTGCATTTTTAATAAGATAACATTATTGCTGCCCACTGCAAGCAATTCCCTTGTATTTAGAAAAAGTGACATCTGACAAAGGGGAAACAGCAAACTAAGTGCCTTTTGCCATAAACACTCTCAAATTTGGAGGTGCCATTGACTGATACTGCCACAGTACCAATATGTATACACTTACTGAATTACAAGCTAGGAATTTAAGCAGGTTGTCTTCATACCTGTAAAATCATAGAAGGTTGAGCTGCCCAGCACCCACAGATTGAGGAGTCACTGCTTTTATTCTGCCACGTGCCAGAATTGGGAGTGATGGTCAGCCCAAAGTCCTGCCACATTCAAGTGACGTGATCCTGTCTGTTGGGGTCACTTCACTAGGATTTGGTTTCCAAAAGTGTCCACCCCCAAAATAAATTCCCTTTTGGGAAGAGGGGGAGGATTTCATGCCCTCAGGTACACTGTAAACTCAGGTATGAATGAATGTTTACATCCTCATCTACAGCAAAGAAAGGGTTTTGCCTTTGCAAAGGATAATGTGAGAAAGTCTACCAGCCCACAAAGAGCAATATTGGGACAATAACTGATTTTACAGCACAGAATAGCTGAATTTAAAAAAAAAAACCACAAGAATAATCTGTATCATTACAAGAATCCTAATTTTTGATTTGAACTCCTAAAGATTTCAAGTTTTCTGGATCAGGAGACATCAAAAGAGAGCAAATGAATTAAAATCAAAGGGAATTTATTAAAATGAAGTTGTTCCAAACTGGAAAATACAAAAATGTCTTGCTTTGAGAAAGTCTCAGACAACACTTAGCTGTCAAATACTTCTCTCAACTGAAATAACTCAACAAAAAATATGAGCATCTGTAAAAATATCTTCCAGTGCTGCTGCATCTGTGTTCATTTTTGCTTAAGAAAACCATTTTATACAAAACCAGGAAGGCTCCTGCTTTAGTGGAGTCCCTCTGGTGATTATGATGTGTAATTTTTTGACCCAGTGACTCCTGAAAATTTTTCAGCGGAAGTGTGAGTAGCACACATAGACTAATTATCAATTTGCTTTTCTTACTTATTTTCTACAAGGCCTTAAGAACAAATCCAAGACTCTCTCAGGGGCTGGAAAGCAAAGGTCAAAACCTCTGCTCCTGGACTTCCAACAGTATCAACTATGATTTGCACCATGTGGCACCAGAGGCAGCTGTTGCTGGCGGCTCTGCCACCCTTACCTTGCTCCGGTGACATCCACACCGACCATCAGCTGCCCGTTCAGAGAAAGGATCTCATCTTTCAGGCGCACTCTCCCACACTTCCCAGCCGGGCTGTTCTTCTTCAAGTCTGTCACCCAGATGCACCCAACATCGAGCACAGGCCCCTTATGCGCCTTCCTCTTCTTTCCTCCCCGGCGCTTCTCCCCATAGTCCCCCAGAGCAGGGATATTCCCAAAGCTCAAGCCCAGGACTTCATTTTTCCGCATCTCTTGGGCCAGGTACATGGTGCAGATCTCCGTATCCAAAGTCCCACAGCTCCCTGGCTGCAGGTTGCTCTCGTCCACAGAGAAGTTGAGCTGGATGTACTCGCTCAGCTTCTGGACGGCCGAGCGGCAGAGCTGCTGCTCGGCTCCCTCGGCCCCCTCCCGCCAGCTGTTCTGCAGCCACTGGCACAGGAGGGGGAGGAAGACCCCCGCGTTGTCCTGTGTGATGGGCATCGCTGTCCCTGGGCATCCCCTCACGGCGTCAGCCCCGGCCCCAGTCGGGCATGCTGGAGAGGGACTGCGCGTCCAAAGCAAGCTCCATCTAGTCTAACGGAGATTTCTGGGGGGGTTCCAGCTGTCCAAGAACACAGTCAAGGACGGATGTTTGGTGTCACGGCGCTACAGCCGTCCCTACGAACAGGCTGGTGGGTCAAGTTTGCCAGCGTCTGCGGCCGTCCAGGTCTGCCTGCCGCCGGTGTCCCCGCTCTGTCGGGTACAAAGCGTCCTTCCCACCTCGACCACCACGGCGTCTCGTCCTGCGAGGGCAAAACAGCGTGGTTAGAAGCGCCCGAGCCGCTGCACAGCCGCAGCCCCGGCCCGGCGCCCGAGGCCGGCTCGCAGGGGCTGGCCGCTCTCCTCCTGCGATTTACCACTTGAGGGCACCAGCTGCTCTCCTCAGCCAGGGAATACAAGGTCACCATTAGCTCCTGACCTTGGCGGTGAGATGCGGGTCACAGAGCCCAGGGGATGCTCCTGCCGCAGCTCCGCGGCTCTGACCGGGGCGGGGGAGACGCTCCTGCTCAAAGGGCCGCTGGAGGGGCACCGGCCTCACCGGCGGCTGAAGCTGACAGCCCTGCCGTCCATGCGCTGATTTTGGGCTGGATAGGCTCAAACCGGCCTCTTCCCGGACTTAGCTCCCCTGCAAGCTGCACGAGGGATGCGCAGCAGCAAGCACGAACGGCAAATATGCCAATGGGGTCCCCCTCTTCATGGCAACAGTGGTTCACAGACACCTTGTGGGTAAGGCGTCTAAGAGAAGTGACTATCCAGTTTCCTGGGAAAAGAGTAGGGCAGGTGAATCCCCCAATTTCCTGCAGTTTGTGCCTCCAGGAGTCAGTGGGAGCCAGGGGTTAGCAGGCAACAGGATGAGACAGGGTTTTTTTGCCAGGATCATTAGGATCTATGAAACAAGAAAAAACACTGACTCAAGTCAGGTCTGGTTGTTGACTGGATTCTTTCAGAGCTTTTTTTTCTAGCAGTGGATGCTGCTCAGTGAGCTGTGCAGCAGGAAAACGGAAGAAAGCAGCAGCTTCAAGCTTGCAGTCTGCAGATCTGCTCTTGCAGATGTATATGAAAGGCTTGTGTCAGGTAGAAAAGCTGTAGGAAGAGCTTATAACCCCAAAAGAATTAGTGAAAAAGGGAGGCTCTTGCAAAATGCTGCTACCTAAAAGCTGTGTCCTAAGTTCCACCACCTCCTTAGCTGTGGGGCAAAGCTTAGATGGACAGAAGTGACCCCAAGAAAGCTCAGGGTCAACAACAAGCACAAAGGGCAAGGACAAAGCTCAAGGACAACAACAGCTCAGGGCCACGTGATGCTTGTACAGGAGGACACTAGCATCTTAACCAAGAGGCTGATGTTACACCAGTGGCACATCAGCTTGGGAAAGGAGGAACTGGCCCCCCGCTCAGTAAGAGATATTCTGAGATAGGCTCAGGGCAGAAAAAACAGGGGAAAAAAGGGAAAGAATAAAGACAGAAACTGCTGAGGCACATGTCTAAAACAAGAGGTGCTAATACAGACACAGACTGATCAGGAGATAAGGTTAAATCCTCTGAGCATTATAGATACCTAATGCAACACTGGTGAGTATGTGGGTTTTTATAACACAGAATTTAAGTCTTATTTAAGATCTCATATTTAAGACAAAAGCAATTATTTAATTGACATAACTGGAACTTACTGTTGTAAGACCTATATCTGGAAAATTGATCTAAAAATGCATAGCATATATGTGGACCAACAAAGAAAAAGTAGAGGCAGAATCTCTTGGCATACTGAGAATGATGTGTATATTTGCTCTGAGGTCCAGAAGGCAGGAGGAGTAAGAACTGCTAAATTAACTAGTTAATAATAAAGGCAGAAAGCACAAAACAAAATACAGAGGAGGGCAAAACAAACCCTAAACCAAGAACCTGATAAGACCTGACTCAATGATAATGGGAAAGTAGAAGCATGAGATATCTGCTAGAAAAACAAAGTAGTAGGAGATTGAAAGTCCTAGTGCCTTCAGAGCAACATTCTCACATAATGGATGGGGTCAAGTAATCAGCAGGGAAGTGCCTCCAGAGAGAGATGTGCTGGGGGTAAGAAGGTGGAAAGAAACTCATGTAAGAATGCCTGTAAAATCAAGGGATTGGGAACAGCAAAACAGAAATGCCTGGCTTCACTACATTAAAAAAAAAAAAGAAAGAAAACTGGTAGGAGAGAATTCATGGAGAAAAGTTTAAAGGAAAAAGAAATCAAGGTGAGCTATAGTTTCTCGAAGAAACAATATTTTGTGCTTAAAAGGCACAGGCACAATAGCATCTCAATGAAGAAGGATCAGAAGACTTGGCAGCATCGCAAGCTTTTTATTTTCCTCAAAGACAAGAAGAAAGAACACTAAAAGGTTACTGAGCACAAGTTTAGAAAAACAGCATGAACACGTAGGCAAAAATAATAGAAACATCAGGGTATAAAAAATGAAATGGAACTTCCAGAAGATAAAAAAGTTACCCTTTATATGCATATTAATATGAAGAAGGCAATCCTTAAAAACATTGCTCAGAGAGAAAGTTATTGAAAAATGACACGAAAAAAACTCAAACACTGGTTTGAGTTTTGCTTTAGTCCTTGTTAAAATTACCAACTATTCATGGGGGATTAGTATATAGTGTGACACAATATCAGTACAGAGGCATACTACCCTCTTCTCTGCCTGTTCCAGAGTAAGAGATTAGCTCAATTCAGGTATTTTCAGTCCAGCAGAGTCGGGAAAACCACCATTTAAATCTCCTACAAACCAGCTAAAAACATCTCAGATGGTTGGTCACTTGTGAGAATTCAAACAGGTAAGGGGCCAGAATTAAGAACAACAGCAAATGCAGTGGCTGTCTTCAAGGGTAGAAGGAGACGCAGCAGAAAAATGTGATATCAGTCAATCTAGCATCAATCATCCAAAAAACTCCAAATCAAACCGAGAAATAGTTTGCATTTATGTGGAAGAGAACAAAAAATATAAGCAGCAGCAGACACAGAAGAGGCAAGAATAAAATCATGTGAAATCAACTTAATTGCTTTTCATAATGGAGAAGTTGTTGAATATAGTTCATCTGGGCTTTATTATTGCTTTTGTCACTGTCTCAAACAACTTTCTCATAAATATACTTGGGAAATATTATGAAATGAGACTACTGTAAGTCCATACCCAGGGAGTAGTTATTAATGACATTCTGTGAAACAGAAGGACACTGAAAGTGGAGCTCTGCTGGATCTGTATAGTCTAGTTTTGCTCAGCACATTCATTAGTGACCTGGACAATGAAAGCAAGTACACATATTAAATCTACAGATTACACAAAGCTGGGCGTGTCTGCAGACACACTGGAGGACAGGATTAGCATCTAAAATATTTTGGCAAAAATCAGAAAAACATACTCTAAAAATTAGGGTAAAGTTCATCAAGTTCATCAAATGCAGAGTACTACAAAAGAAATATCTCACTTAGAAGGGATTGGCTATGTGGCAAATCTTTGGCAAGAGATGCAGCATTTTCACAGAATCACAGAATGGATTGGGTTAAGAAGGAATGTGGTCCCAAGCCCCCCTGCCATGGATAGGGACACCTTGCTCCAGACAAGAGCCCCACCCAGATTGGTTTTGAACATTTTCAAGGGTTTATAGGGAATCATTCTTGTCAATATCCTGTTGTTGGAGAAAAAAAATGGTCATTGTGGTCATTGTCTCAGGATGTGTAAGCAGGGACAAAGGTAACAAAGCATATGAAGTATTTCTGTTGCCTCACACAGGGCTGGGAAGGTCTCAGCAGCAAAACTTCCCCATTGGAACAGAGTTCTGACATGACTTGGCTTGAAAGTGTGAATTACTAGGAAATATTAAAAAAATTAGGGCCTGCTAAAAAGGAGAAAGTATTGCAGGTAGGATTTGAGAGCAAAAGTTAAAGGTCCTCGTGTACTTTAAAATGCCCCACAGTGACCATGAGGAGAAAAGCAGTCTGTTCCTCTTGTCTCTGATGGAGTAAGGTATGTGAATCACATCCAGGTAGTGGTTAGGTTAATACTCAGAAGGATGAAGAATATCAAGACACTGGGGAACACTGTCTCAGGTGCTGGAGTCTCCAACACTCACGGTCTCTGATCAGAGATCTGCCATGAACAATTATTGGAGCCAGTATCACTTGCGTTGTGGGAGATACTAGATTTCTCCATTTCAATCCCTCTTACTTCCTTCAACATAATTTTCTGTCCTAGTGAGAGTACAGTAAGAGGTCATCTAATGGATAACATCTGTGAGTTATGACAATGACACCCTTGTGACAATGACACCCTTTGCTTTAACATCAAACTTTGGTACAGCTTTCAGTGGCCATATACAGTTCAAAGCCATTCAAGCTCTAGAGAAGATTGGACCAGATCATTCTTCGAGGCTCGTTTTGCCTAATAATTTAAGAAGTTTTGTTCTCAGCTGTTTATCAGGTTTGACATTGGGCAGACATATTAAGCTGTCTTTTGCCAGCTATTCCCAGATCAAAAGCATTGCCAGGGTCCCTGGAGATCTCAGGGCTCCTTGAAAGCAGCTCAGAGTTGTAGCACAAGTCTCCAAATCTCCTCTGCATTGGCAAAGGGCACTGACGTTGACTTCAGCTTCAATCCTGCAGTTAGCTGTCAGAGCGTTCAAAGGCATCTGCATTCCACGCAAAACTCATCCATCATTCATTTAGCAGCATTGCTGGAGGGCTCTCCCCCTCCATGCACATACATCCCTCCAGAGACAGAGGATGACGGCCCCTCCACGCTGCCGGAGGCAGGCAGCCTTCAAAACCCCATTCCTTCTCCCCACAGGAAAAGCTGCGGGCATCAATACGCTGCGGGTTACTTGTCTACGCCCCTGAGTTCACTGCAGAGATACAGCAGACACTTAAATTAATAATGTAGATAATTATACAGTACTTTCAAGGGATTTGATATTCTCAAACAAAACCTTCTGGCTTTGGAAAAATTACTCCAGACAAGCATAAATAGGAAATACTCCTTCCAGATGTAACACAACACAGCACTGAGCTGAACGGCTCTGTGCTGGTGAGAAGAGGGGCTCAGGTGTCCATTGCCAATCGAAGCAAAAAGTAGAAAGGTGGTAAGCTGTTCATCAAGGGAAAAAATAGACCTGCCTGATAAAAATGGAAATCTCAATGCTAGGAAGAAATTTATTTTTACTCTTGACTTCCACAAAACAGACTCAAGACCCATGTGAGAAAATTTCATGGACTCACCACCACCTTGCTTACTTGCTGTAGTAAACAGATCTGCCAGACCAGCCCACCTGCCTTGCATCGAGTACAAACCTATACACAAAATACTCTAGATTATACCCACACTGGAACTGCCTAGACGTGTCTGGAGTAAAACAAGCCAGAACTGGGAACAGGCAGCCTCCTGGGCCCAAAGTCACATCTTATGAAAAGGAATCCTTGTTCCTGGGGACAACTTTCCACCCAAGAGATTTTGTCCTGGTTACTCTGAATCCCTCTGAGGCTACGGAATCACGCTCTCTGGTAATTAAATCTCCCATCTTACCTACATCTCAGTAGTGTGGTCTGTTGAGATTTTTCATTAGCACTTTGAAGGATAAAGTGAACTAAGAATTTGTAGATAGGATGTTTGCAAGCACAGAACATCTCCACTGGGAAGTACTGGGGTGGCAAATGTCAATTAATATACTGCATGTGATATGGAAACAATATTAATCCTGTTCAAATAGAAAGATCATGATGGTGCAGAGACTACATGACCACTCACTTTGATGAGGACCCACAAAGTGGATCAGCCTTTCATGGGATTTCACCTTAAAAAGACTCTCACCATGATAAGTATTGGTTTTAGAGCTCAGGCTTACACCCCACTGCTGTGGCAGCTCACGGACTGAACCCAAAGCCAACCCACAGCACAAGGCAGGCGCTCTCCTTTGCAAGAAAAGAAGCTTTTGGGCCAGATGCTCTCAGAGGACCAAAAAAATGCTGCAAAAATCTTGACAGAAGCAGGGTCCCCTCTCACTCAGCAGTGCCAACAGACAAGTCCTACTCCTTTCCATCCAAACCAGACACTTTGCATGGCTGCAGCCTAGGTGCATGCCTCTTCCCAAAGATGTGCCATCAGCAGCTGATGAGCAGAGCTGCCTGGTCCCCTTACTTGTGCCACCAGCCACAAAGATCCTCCAGGGCATCATCAAATCCAGACCCCAGCTATCACAGCAACTTTTTCATGCTCTAATCAATAAAACTCACTGAATTTCAAGTAGAAGTATAGAACACTTACATCTCTGATATTTTGCTGGAAAGCTGCCCCAACACTTTGCATAGTTGGAAATGGTCTGTATTCTGGCTTAAATGTATTCATAATCAGTTTATACCCACAGACACACAGCTTCTACAGCTCTCTGCTCTTCTTAGTGTTTATCAGCTCTTCTCACCTTCATCCCTGGAGTATTTACAGCCAGAAAAATCAGCTTTTACCAGCCATTGTTCCACTCAGCACGTCCACATAAGATGTGCTCTCAAAGGCTGAAATACCACCCACGTAAATAAACTGGCTATCTCCTTCTCCATTCCTCAGTGAAAGTTTTTAGTTATGGCTCAGGTAGTAACACACTTTCTTCCTTCATCTCCAGCCTTTTAGTTCAAAATACCAAGTTAAACATATGGTATGTAGGTGAAGAGAGGCTGCTTCTTTGAGGCTTTCTTAAGGCAGCAAAAAAGCTGTCTTAAATTACTTCTTATGGAAAAATATGAATATTTTCTTTAAATAAGTTGAGGCTGGAACTGTCAAAAAGCATATGTGGATATTCAATGCATAAACAATAAGATTTTTTCTTTTCTAACAAATTGAGCTTTTTCCTCCTATGTTGTCCTCAAAGGAATGATGTAAAGAGCTCCAATAATCACTGTCTCATAGGGGAAAACAGAAATGTAAAGGGTCATTAAAATGTCCCATTAAC
>QUSF01000044.1:3475675-3528491 GCA_003676055.1 Chloebia gouldiae | reverse complement strand
AGAAGAAGAAGAAGAAGAAGAAGAAGAAGAAGAAGAAGAAGAAGAAGTAGTAGTAGTAGTAGTAGTAGTAGTAGTAGTACCAGATATAACAAGACATATTTCCAGATTGCTATTCCCAAAATCCATTAATCATCTCTAATCTGATGACCTGAGCACTGGAAATAATTAACAGCCTGCTCTGAGTGCTCCCAAGCAAGTATGCCAAGCAGAGCTTAAGAAAGGACTTTCGGAGAAGATCCTCTCCATCTTGACTTTGACAGTGTCCTGGGGTGACTTCACGATGATTAATTGTATCCCCATTCACCTGTTTAACCCAGAAATAAGTTCTGCACCCCTAAGACAGGTTCCAAGAGTGAAGGGGACATAAGAAGTGTCCAGCTTGTCTGCACAGACTGCACTCACTTCCCTGCATTCCTGCTCACAGACTGCACTGTCTGCAGCACAGACAGACAGTGGGACAGAGCTCTCCTTTGCTTTTAGCTCATTTTTAGCTGGCTGAGGCAGAGAAGTTCCCCAGACTGTGACTCTTCTTTTTCCTGGAACTGATCAGCCCTGCTCTGCACTGAAAACCCAAAGAGCACCGGGAGCTCAGCCTGAGGCCCACCAGGGCCAGGACACGGCATTCCAGCACAGGAGGGACGGATCAGAGACTGAGCAAGCCCAGCTACAGCCCATCACAAGGACTCTCTGAATCTGCCATCTCTTCAGAGCAGCCAGAGGTTCCATTGTTTAACAGTGTTCTTTTTTTTTCATGTTTCTGAGTACTTTCCTTGTTAAATAAACTGTATTTCCACTTTTCTTGAAGAGGGGCAGCTTGAATTTGCTTTCTAGAGACCACTTCAAAAGTTTCCTCCTGAAACTTACCCTAAATAATGACAGGTAGATTCCACAACACTGGTCACTTACTCTTCATCACCAATGTTCTTTCACTTCCCACTCAGCCAGGAGGTGAAAAACCAAAGGACTTTCAGATAACAGTTTACATCTCTACCACCAATATCTACCTGGAGGCAATATCTGCATTTCCCTTCAACAATGCATAGTTACACTTCACTCCTTCTCCATGAAGGGTTGGTCCAGGTGTGTGAAGCATTCTGACACATTAGCAGAGCTCAGCTTTCCTCCATACAGCCCTGATAGGCAAGAGCACACATGAAGTTGACTGGTCATCACCTCCTTAGGGAATGCATCTCCAAAACCATGACATGGCTTCGACCACAACCAACAGCAGGATTTCCACAGATGGAGGGTCAGTCTCTGCAGTTTTAATTTAGTTCCCATTCCTGCTCTTAGATCAATGTAGAGGATATTGAGGCACAAAGGGGTCATCTGTGACCTCTGAGGGATACAGACAAACTATAGCACAGTCATTGCTGCCTCTGTCCTCTTAACCTCCAGCTGAACTACAGCAGCCTCCCAAAGCATGCATGCATACCAGATTGAACTTTTCTTTCCCTAACTGAAGGTGAACCCTGCTGGTAGAAACTCACTGGAAGCAAGAGCTATCTCCTCTCAGAGAACAGATGTTGCTGATACTGACCACAGCATCCATTTCTTTCATAGAATCATAGAATCATTTAGGCTGGAAAAGACCTCCAGCTTCAGCACCTCAGTGTCTCTCTGAGGGACTCAAAACTGACCCCAGGATTTGAGGTGTGGCCTCACCAGCACCCAGCACAGAGGGGCAGTCACTGCCCTGGTCCTGCTGGCCACACCATTGCTGATACGTTCAGGATGTCCTTGGCCTTCTTGGCCACCTGGGCACATTCCTGTTCATGTTCAGCCACTGTTGACCAGCACCCCCAGGTCCTTTCCTATCCAGCAGCTTTCCAGCCACACTGTCCCAGCCTGGAGCTGCAGGGGGTTGCTGT
This sequence comes from Chloebia gouldiae, assembly GCA_003676055.1. Lineage (NCBI taxonomy): Eukaryota > Metazoa > Chordata > Aves > Passeriformes > Passeridae > Chloebia > Chloebia gouldiae. Next base: position 3,526,620 of record QUSF01000044.1, on the reverse strand, counting down.
GACCCAAGGACAGGACCCAGCACTTGGCCTGGTTGAACCTCACACAATTGGCCCTGGCCCGTGGATCTGGCCTGTGCAGATCCCTCTGCAGAGCCTTCCTGCCCTCCAGCAGATCAGCACTCACACCCAGCTTGGTGTCATCTGAAAACTGGCTGAGGGTGCTCTCAATTGCTCTTGTCCAAGATGTCACACAGGACCTGCCCCAGTACTGACCACAGCAGCAATACCTTTCTGCAGCCATACATCTTGGAACATGGATCTGGAAGCCTCCCAAGATTCTTCTGACCTTTCTCAGGCAATGTGTGATTGTGGTTTTGGAGGCAGCTGAATTTTATGGCTGTTTCTGAAGTTCCACACAAGCAAGCCCAGGATGATCCTCTGGTTCCAGAAATAACTAGATGAGGTAATCACTGCAGTCTTTGGTCTAGTGCCTTTTAAACAGAGTTCTTTGCCCAAATGAAAATTATCTGTCAGGAAAAAGGAGGGGAAAGTGCAGCTAGAGATAGAGCAAACTTCTTAAAATGTAAGGGGGATTTTACCTAGCTTTGGTAATTGTGCAGTAATTTGCTGCCATAAATGTAGGATCTACCCCCAGCCAGAAGAGCCTGTGATCTCAGGGGAAATTCAGAAGATGCTTGCCTTCTTGGAAGTCTGCACACAGAATTCATCAGAGTCCAGATACTGCAACCCAGACACGCAGAGTCTTCATCAACTTTAGTCTTCAGGAATGCTGTCACCACAATGTATTGTTCAGGACACTCATTGTCTATACATTTTCACCATATGCCATCTCACTAAATCTGCACAAGGTCCAGGGCAAAGGTTTCACACACAGAAGCTGCTGTCATGGTAGTTCTTTTATATCTCTTTGCTGCTTTAGAAGACTTCAATGCTGAATTGAGCCCCAGTTAAAAATACATAAATAAATGTTATGCTCTATAAATAATTATTCAGTGCTTCATCTAATCATGCGCTTTTATGCAGTCATCATCTCTGCAAAGACAAGGAGCAAAGCCTGGAGAGCAAAGTCTTGCCTTCAGGCATTTTAAATACTCGAGTTTCTGAGTCAATGTTCTTACTGGGCTGAAGAAACAAAAGAGGGAATCCAATCAGAGCAAACATACACAATAATCTTTACCATCCCAAACAGTATTGGTGTATTAATCACACACTGACTTAAAGACACATCATATGCACTTTCATGTTGTTCAGATGGGTGTAACTGCAGATCATATCTAAAAGAAGCTAGACAGGCTTTCAGAGACATGCCAAAGTCTAAGAACATGCAACAAGCTGACTCCCCCACATAAGCTCTCATCATAATCATTCTCTGTAACAGGATATAACCACTAAAAGAAAAGACACAAAACAGAACTACCACACACCCCCGTTGTTCGCCCAAATTTACCATTAAGCTCAAGCTTCAAAGTGAGCCTTATTTAAACCAAACAGACTTTCAAAAACTAAATACAGTGCTACTATAATATTGGACTCAAATATTATAAATTAAATACACATATGGGGATATTTTTAAAGAAAAAAGCAAGTGCAGCATAGGCAAAAGTCCAGTTATCAAAAACTAAAGTATTAATCCTTCAAACACTTAAGGAACTATGTAATATTGCTCATATCAACAGACTTACAATGTATCTGTTTTATCATGTGCTTAGAAACATGCTTGAGATCAGGAGCTAAAATATGTATATGTTGTCACCAGAGTATTCCCAAAGACTATATTACATATATCAATGTTCAGCATATATTTCAGCAATAGAAAATTCAATCCAACTCTTAGTATTTGACAATAATTTTCTTAAACACTTTCAGCTTCAAAGTCATCACAGCATCCAAATCAACACATTAAGATACCATCAAAGAGAGGTATTTGACAGCCATATCACTGCACTATGTATCTACCAAAAAAAATCAGTTTTACTGGTGACTAATGTTTTACTATGTGCAGGCAGCGAAGACTCAGAGCCAACAAGATAAACAACTGGGAAAAAGAAATACCCTGAAATTGCAGAAGGAACCACTCTTCCCAAGCAGGAAAGCTCATGTAAAGTTGCCAGCAAGCATTTACAACCCAGTAGCCAGGAAAGCCAAAGCATGACAAAGTGTTACTCTTTCCACCCAACGCCAGAGAAAGCAGGTATAACCTTCTCTGCTTTGCTAGTCCCACATTCTCCTGTTCTAGCAACAAGCAAGCATGGACCTGATTAAATAGCGTCTCTTTTGCAATAGCTGTTAGCATGGTCCAATTTGGGCAGGGTGGATAAAGAGAGGAGGAACAGGGTGTCACACACAACTTTAAAAAGACCCCATAAAACCTGAGCAATCCCCTCCACCAAAATGAAAACAGAGGAGAGGTGACAAACCCACTGATGGCAGTGAGTGGCAGGAGAAGATTTGCTCCACTGAACCTGATTCACCCTTAGAGGTGCCAGTGAAACGTGTAGCAGCAGCCTCTATTCCTCACTGGGTTATTCAGTCATCTTTGAAGATCTTCCTTAGCTCGCTCAAAGCCCAGTGGAAACTATGATATATGGAGGCATTTTCTCAAGGGGAAAGGCAAGAGCACAGTGGACACCCTGCACTGTCCTTGCTCTCCCAGACGGCCTGGGAAAACCTGCAGCCTGTGGAGATCAGACCGTCCGCAGCTCCACCCAGGTGCTAAACCAGGACTGAAACACCTCAAACTCAAATGCAAACCAATGACGTGGCAGCACTGAGAAACCGTGTGGCAACAGCAGCTTTATCAGCAGCCCCAAAAGCAACTGGGCTGACCCCTCCAACACCAACTTCAGGAGGGCAAAGTCCTCTTCTGTCTGTCTTCACCTGTTTTTCTTCCATTATTCTAAAACACACAAGGCTCCCATTCAGATTTCTGCATTTCTTCATATTTTGGCTGACAGTTTAGATGGTACCCAGGAGCCATCCTACAGCTGTGCTGTGTGCAGAGAGGCAGAGACACACAACTTCAGCTCTGAAATTATTTCATAGGAAAATGTGCTGAATGAGACTATGAAAGACAAATCAGAAATTATAATTACAAACTGCAATTAGAACATTCATCATATTTCCTGGAAAAGGGTATTCTTCTTTAATTCCCTTTTGATTTTACCAGAGCCACCAGAGCCCTTGTATGAACTTCTGTTGTTATAAAGCATAGAAACTAATTCAATTATCTTCACATCATCTGGAAAGCAACACAACAATCTTGTAACTCTGGGCTTTGTCAGGTGAGCCAATTTGGTATCATAGCATTTATTTAACATATTATAATACAAGAGTTTGTAACTTTGGTTTCACTTTCTTTGTTCTGTCCCATGATGAAACACTGGGTAAGTATGTATATGTCAGTACAGCATTTTTTTTCTAAAAGCTGATTAAAAATGCATTCTTTAAAAAGGAAATATATGGAAGTGACTTTGTAGGCCTAGATTTTAAGCTTTTTTCAATTTTTTTGACATGTTTGCTGAGTGCATATAATTTCTCCCTTGAATTATTTAAATGTCCCAGTGCTTTTTTCATAAAACAAAAACTGAACCCAGATGCCCAGCCTCAAGATGGAAAACCTTAAAAATACAATAAAACAGAGTTAGTAAAAAATTTGAATTCTCATCCACTGGGAAAACCCAGTATTTTAAAGAGACTGGAATATCATATTTAAATTCCTGTGAAAGTTCCAAAGAACTACACTAAGAAATCCCCAAATATATTCTTTTCTTTTGCCTTTTTCCCTACCTTCAGACTTAAAAATCTGAAGAGTTTAGGTGTCTGATTCTGTTCTTAAAGATGAGGCTGATGATCACACATCCTCATCCTGCCTGTCCTCAATCCAATGTAGAAAGCCTGATGTGCATTGCAGGGCCAAGCCTGAAAAGGAAATGTTTCCCCTTGAGAGGAACAATGTCCCACAGGAATTGCCACTGCAGGCTTTCCCATAAGGAACAGCTAATTTATGGACTCTCTATTCCCCACAGACAAAACACATAGAGAGAAAATCTCCCTGCTTCTACAGAAAGCCTAAAAGTGCAAACCATAACAGGAATCCATTGAGGAAAGAAGCAGAATTAAATGGGATTTCTTAAAATCATAATCTGCCGAGAGATATTTTGGATTATTTTGAATAGACTTGACCAGGTAATAGTATTATTCAAAGAAAAAATCAAGCACTTGTTTAACCCATCTCAGCTTCTCATCCCTGGGGTTTCCAGCCTTGCAGTTCTCCTGGGGATAGGCAGGATGCTCACAACTTCTCCCATTAAAACACTGTATTCTTACATTTACATTTTGAAATTGCTAATCTTTAGTTGGAAAGTAATTGTACTTAGGAAAAAAAAAAGAGGATGCATACAAGCTTTCTGGACTGTCATATGAGAGGGATAAATATAAAGCAGAGTAGTTTCCAAAGCAAAGTACAACATTTGGAAAGGAAGAGGGAAGAAAACGCTGAAAATAAGGTTGCTCAGATAAATTCCATTGCAGTTTTAAGATGGATAGAGTTGTGGGTGATTTAGTTTCTGCCTCATTATCCATGTGCCCACAGCTCATTAGGGCACCAGCTCACCCCACAGGCCTTAACCAGCCCCTTAGGGCAGCAGGGACTTGCAGGAGTGGGAACTCCTTCCCTCAGACCTCAACTTGAGAGTGCAGGACAACAAATAAGTGACTACAACTTGGTCACAACCCAGAATAGCCCCAGTACACAGGTACAAATACTGAAATGCACCTTAATGAAGATCAAGCGAGAGGTCACCAGTCTACCTCTGCTTCCGACATCTCAGGAGTGTGAGCTAATCTTTACATTTAAGGTAGTAAATGCTTTGGAGAGCAGGGATTTCTTTAACACAGCAGGCAGAAATCCAGCCAGCCTGCCCTTCTCAACTGGCATGCAGTCAGTCAAGAGCAGGACGATGCCACGTGAAGGGATTTTGCCCTCTTCCTCCAGCAAAGAAGACCCAGTCTTTCCTCTTTCTCTCTCTCCCTCTCTCTCTCTCTCTCTCTCACACACACACACACACAAACTAGACACTGTCTTTCCACACATCTTCTCCCTCCTCTGCCCTCTTCCACCCTCCCTTCCTACTCCTACCATCATTATTCCAGGATGCTATCAAAACATACCTTGCTCCACTTTCCATGTCTGAACAGCCTCACTAGTCTGAACCACAGGAGTGGCTTGAGAGGCTGAAGGCAGAATTTTCAACCCCCTCAAAGGGCTTTTAGAAACCAAACTCGTTATGCTAAAGCAATGGTTTCTAAAAACCATAAGCAGCCTCAGCAAACTTCAGACTTACTTTGCGAGTCACAAGAGTAGAAGCAAACCTCATCTGGCACCAAGAAGCAGTTTTTTGTGTCTTGGAAACTACACAAAACATTTATTGTCATGAGAGTGGTGAGAAGGTAGAAATTTAAAATATGACAATCTATCTAGAAAAAATATTCAGAGCCCAAGCCAGTCATCATGGCTGAGCAAGCTCCTTGCCGCACGTTTGGAAATGCACAGTCCTCATATGCTCTCTCACCCAAGGACTCAGAGGGTAGCTGGTCTGGGACAGAAGCCCTGCCACTGCCCCAGGGAAGCAGCCAGGCTGGAGACCTGGCCACAGAAGCATTAGTGCTTGTGAAAGTGAAGGTGTAGGACCATGCCCTGGCAGTGAGCAGGGCAGGAGCCCCACAGTGGCCTGGTTCTGACCTCTTGTTGACTGTCAGAGGCAATCACTGAGCCCCAGTTACCACAGGTCTGCTGTATGAATTGCTACCCAGTGCAAACTCCACTGTGTGCCTGAGCCTGAATTTCCCTCCAAGAACAATATAATGGCTCACTCTCAAGTCACCTCTAATTTTTATTGCCTGCTATGAACCAGGTTGCATTCAGTGAACTGTCTCTTGGGGATATTAGGTTTCAAGGTCTTGTTAATCAGCTTTCCATTGAATAATGAGTTTTAAAAAAATCTTTGGTTTTACTTACATTCATATCACTTGTTGGACAAGAATGACTCAAAAGTGGAAGGAAATATCTCATTTACAGTTCTGTGCAAATATGTACAACCAGGTGCTCAAGAGTATGAGACCTCAAAAGTCATCTCTGTTTTTGAGATATCTTAGGCAGTAATAAATAGAAAAATCTTCCTGAAGTACCAAATAGCACATTTGTTCACACTGTACTGAACTAGAAATTCATACAAAGCTAAAGAATAAATGCTGTTTTAACATCACAGCAAACAGTTACTTTTTGAAGCTTATGACCTGCTTAGGGTCAGGGCATTCCAGTGCAGCTGTAAATGTGTTATTACAATTACTACATGTCTTCTTGGACTTACATTGAGCAGAAAAATATAAAATTAATCTCAAGACCTGCCAACTTTGGACTACCCATTTTCTGAAGAGCCCTTAGGCAGAGAACTTGCTGCTAAGAAACCCAAAGGTCTGGAAAAAAATCAAAGCGACTTATTGCAGCCATGGGGATCTGGATCTTATTCTGCTCTGGTTGTACATAATTTTTTAATGTCAAAAATTCTTTGCATTAACACACTTCTCTGTCTTGGGCAAGGACAAAGGAAGGTAAGACTTCTGCTTTCTTGATTTTAACCTAGTATAACCATCTTCAAAGGCTGACTGCCCTTTTTCTGTCACAGAAAGCACACTAACCTAGTTTGCAAAGTACCTCAGTGGGCCTTTGCTCAACTTCCCTGCTTGAAATAGTGTTGGACAGACATGGCACATCCCTGCAAATTCCTGCACAATAATCTCCACTGGTGTGGATTCCCCAGCCTGTCTGGCTAAGTGACCTCAACCCTTACTATCAGAATTTTCTTCTCTAATATTTGAATTATCCCTCCTTTTGCTGCAAGCTTATGTCCATGGGCCATTTTCCATCTGGTATTAGAAGGGGACGGGGTATGAAAGCTTGTGTCTTCCTCATCTTTAAAATTCTTGGAAAATCACAGGCACAGAGCAAAGGAGAGAGAGGACCAAACGATACAGACTGAGCAGAATTTCTGTGTTAGTTTTATTCTCACATTAGACAAATTTGTCATTTTTATTTTATTCTAAATGCTAATGTGTGGCAACACCAGCTGCCAATTTAGAGAGACATACTTGGCATGCCAAGATTTATGTCAAAAAGCTTCACATCCCTTACTTAATTCTCCTGATAGTCACCAACCCTTCCAGAAAGACAGATTTACTTGGCACTCTTTAAAAAACACTTACTTGATGAATGATGCTACCTCAAATCATGAGACTCCCAAACTCAAAACTCTTTGTCTAATGAAAACTATTACTGCTTTTTAATAAGTTCTTCAGCATTTAAAAATAGCACTCCTAATTTCCTGCTCCACCGAGCACCACCTTGACTTCAAGTCAAATTATTCACAACCTCTTCTCCAACAGCCCTGGGGGATACAAGTCTTATACTTTGGGGCTAAGTACTTCTCTCAACAGCTGTGAGAAGCTCTCTGAAGCAGGAAAGAGCAACTCACTCCTAACAGTATCAGACATCAAAGCTAAGCCACCCTTTTTTCCCTGCTATTTTAACTCAGATACTATAGAGTAACAAGCAGCAACACCAGCAGGATTTCTTTGAAGCAACTTATACTCAACTAAATTATACTGTGGAAGAGCAATAGCCCATGAAAGAGATAACATTACCACTCAAGCAAGCTTTAGCAGTTTTGGCTTGCTCTAGTTCTCACCACGCACATTTCTCTCACGAAAACACCAGAGGCATAATACTCACAACACAAACCCAAAAAAAAGTGTGTTACTGTGCCACAGTGTCACAAAACTCAGTACTGATATTTAAAGCACCTCTTTCATGAACAAAACCAGTATGTGGGTGCTGCACAGAGCCCTCCAGAGAACAAGAGATCTTGAACAGATGTTATCCTAAGATCCAAGCATGCAAGGCTCCTGAAATTCACAGTCTTCACATGGGTGAAAACTTCGAGGGCACAAAACATCACCAAAACCAATGATCTCTATATTCCATTGTCTTGCCCTTCTTCAGAAATTGTCACTAAATACTTCTTTCATTGCTTCCTGAATTTTGTCAGATCTCCACACCAACTGAATTTCTTTACATGTTTTTGTGAATCACTTTTTGAGTTACTTTGCTTTTTCTTACTGACAGTTCAAATATTTCAGATATTCTTAACAGTCTGGTTGTTTCCCAAACTGCCTGACTTCCTGGAAAACTGACATTTCCTCAAATATTTTACAAATCTCCCTGTTAATTGCCTCATTAGAACATCCTTCTGTGATTACATTGTAAGACACAAAAAGAAACAATGCACCCTAGTGTGACCTACTTTTCTATAAAACTAGAAAAGATATTTTTAACAAACATGGGACATAAATTCTGCACAATATCTGCCTTTTAAAGTTCCAACAGAATTTTTCTAAGGACTTGAAGGAAAACATAATTTTTCTGGAAAAAATGCTGTAACTGACGGCTTGGTCAAATGGTCAGTGAAACCTTCCCAATTTTATCCTAAAGGTCACTTTGTATTTTTTTTTATTCTGCAGCCTGTGCAATAGGAGACAAAAACCAGTTAAATACAAGCTGTCTGCATTTCCTGAATCAGTTATCCACCAGCTCTGATAAGACTTTGTGCCCTGATGCTGTGGATCTGTGAAGAAAATACCAGCATGTTCTTTCTCTGCAAAATTTTTATTTGGGATATTGACCCATTGAGTTCACACAAGCTGCTTTTTCCTGAGTATACAAGTTGCTCATCTTGAGGGGAAAAAAAAATAAAATCTAAAGCCAACTCCTGTTTTTCCATGTGGCTAAAACTCTAGCTGGCTCCAGCAGGACTACTTGTAAAGGCAAAGCAACATCCAGAAGACTCTGCTAGAAGAAGGCACACAAATACAGTGAGAACATATACTAATAAAACATGAAAAGATTAATTTGCAATATAATGCTTGACCTTCAAAATACATTAAAAAGTCCATTACAAGCTTTTAATCCAAAAGTTTTAAAAAAATTATTCAATTGAATGGAACTGTAGTGTTTGTCCAAATCTCCCAGCAAACTCAATTGCAACTTCTCGTTTATTCTTCCCTTTGCAAAGAGACAACCTTTATTCCACATGCAAGTTTCCTGTACTAAGAGCACAAGTTTTATAGAGACTCATTTCAAGCATGACATGAGTTTCTCTAAAAGAAACAGGGCACAAGGATGCTGTGCCTAACACATGAAGATCTTGCCTTCATTCTCTGTGTTGCAAACCTTCCTGGAGGACTACTTTAAGTAATCCTTACTGGAGGATCACTTATGCTATAAACTACTTATGCTATAGTCCTCTTTCCTGGAGGACTACTTATGCCATAAACATCTGCTGGACACAGATGGCTGGAAAAAACAAAATAAAATCCTGTCGATATTTTCCTTAAGATTTTTTGACACTGTGTTTGACTGTTTAATATACTTTTACACATACACAGAAAAACCAGACACAGGACAACCTACTCTCCTATATAAAAACTAATTGTTTGGAGCTACCAATTCCAAAATAAGGCTAAAATTGTCACTGTAGGGATTTTTTTTTTCACTAGGCCTTCTTGGGAAATGACTTGTGATAAGAATAACAGGTATATGAATTCCTTAAGTAAACATCATGCTCACTATCATTTTGTGCTAACACTGTCTTGGCCTTATTATACATGCAGAAGGATCTGGACTTTGGCCATAAAGCATTTTTGTACTGCCTTTAACCAGAGCTTTCTGAAATCGATAGCATCCATATGCTCCAGTGCATCCAGCCTCTTTCTCCAGGGACAGGAAAGAGGCCCAGTTTTATACACACTTAATTCAATTAAGAGCTACACAGCGATAGCCTTTAGTAAATTTTAACCTCCTCTCTACACATTGTTTACTAACCCAGCATTAATTAAACACAGTTATTAAACTAGCATCTTTATAATTACTGCATTTTCAATGAATGAACAAAAGCTATTTATGGAGCCCAACCAAACGGTGCCTGTGCCTTTGAGGCGCAGGACTGAGCACAGATGCCCGGAGCCAGCTGGCATTTCAACAGAACAAACAGCAGTCCACAGACACACAGAGGCAGGTTGGTACAAATATCTTCTGCCCAGGAGGAAACACTGCACTGGAATGCTTTAAATTCCTGCTTTCAACATTTACTGCTGAAAAACACACCACTGCCAGGTGCCTGCATAGCCAGAGGAGCCACTGAGCCCAGCTCACCAGCACAGCCCTTCTGCAGATCTAACAGGTTGTGATCCATTGTCTTCATGAGTACCTTTGAAACAGCTTGGCACAAAGTGCCTTTAGATACCAGGAAATACTAAATACTACTAATAAATAGTGTTACCACTGCCTTCAAGCATGTGTTTCTCATTGAACAAACCTCTGGAAAGAAACTGCTCTGGGTGGAAAGGCGTGCTCATGGATGGTTGAGTGACAACTCTTCTGTGCTGCCGTAAAACACAAAAGCCTGCAGAAGTGGACAGGAATACAGGATGTGCAGTCCGCACTTTCCCACTAAATCATGTTCAGCACCTTCAGGTAGAAAGATTAAGATTCTTCAGATGAGGCAGCATAGGACTGACACTGCATGGGCTCGAAGGCAGCTGCAACACCCAGATTACCCACAGGCCTTTCATCATGCAGTACCAATTCAAACAAACTAGACAAGTGACAGCAAAGCTAGAGAAACAAAGCATCTCTAACTTACCCCACTAATCCACAAATTTGTAACAAATACGTGAAAACTCAATGGCAGATTTGAATTTTTAAAAAGGGAAAGAAAAGGAGTTTTGTCTGTCTTTACAAAAATAAAATGCTAAATGTTTGTGCATATGGCTTTTCATTCATGCCTAAATAAGTGTGTGACCCAACCCTCCTACACTGTTCTATCTGGGAATGTTTGTAGTGTTAGTGGAGCAACGGGAAACTTAGTTTAAACTTAGCTCACAATATCAGCAAGAAAATTGACAGGCTTTCTCCTAGTAATACAGTGAAAGGGCATCTCAAGAGGCAATTGACATATTTGTTACACTGTTTTCAAATCGCTTGCAGGGAGAGGACTATACTCTGGCTACCTGCCTTTTGAATAGTTTCCATTAACATTTTCTATTTCATGTCAGGTACCTGTGATGTTTGGCACACATGACTCTCCAAGGCAGGTGAGGGCAAGACCTGGGCTACAGTTCCCTGCTGCACCGAACACTGAGGCACAGCAGCAAAGAAAACCTTCAACACTGAATGAACCACCACAATTCAGTCCCCTTGGGTGATGGTGACCTCAAAGTGGGAGAGGCCTTGCTTGGAAAGAACAGTCTCACCATGGGATCAGTGTCAGGAAGTGCTGATGCTGAATGCTGACATGCCTGCGATCCTGCACCATGAGTGCAGGAGGGTTGTTTAGCAAACTTACAGACAGCTCTTGACACAAAGTCACATCTTGCAATGGATGAACAGGTCACTGTCGAAATGGAGATCAGTGATGAGTGGTGACCCTCAGGGGCCTGTACTGGGACCAGGACTATTTAATATCATCATTGACAGCATGGACAGTGAGATCAAGAGCACCCTCAGCAAGTTTGCAGGTGACACCAAGCTGAGGTGGTTTGACACACCTGAAGGACAGGATGCCATCCAGAAGGACCCAGACAAGCTCAAGGAGTGGCCCACAGGAACATCCTGAGGTTTAACAAGGCCAAGTGCTGGTGCTGCACCTGGGCTGGGACAACCCCTGGTACCAGCCCAGGCTGGGCATGAGCAGACCCAGAGCAGCCCTGCCCAGAAGGGCTTGGGGGTGCTGTGGGTGAGAGGCTGCACATGGCCCGGCCATGGCACTCACAGCCCAGAGAGCCAAACGTGTCCTGGGCTGCATCCAGAGCCCCGTGGGCAGCAGGGGAGGGAGGGGATTCTGCCCCTCTGCTCTGCTCTGCTGAGACCCACCTGGAGCACTGCACCCAGCCCTGGGCTCCCAGCACAGAGGGACAGGGACCTGCTGGAGTGAGCCCAGAGGAGGCCACCAAGATGATCAGAGGGCTGGAGCACCTCTGCTGTGAGGACATACTGAGGGAAATGGCACCGTTCAGCCTGGAGAAGAGAAGACTCCAGGGAGACCTTATTGTGGCTTTTCAGTAAGGGGAGACTTTTTAAAAAGATGGGGACAGACTTTTTAGTAGGGCCTGTTTTGACAGGACAAGTGATAGAGATTTTAAGCTAAACAAGTGTAGATTCAAACCAGATGTAAGAAATAATTTTTTTTTATGACGACAGTGGCACAGGTTGCCCAGAGAAGTGGTAGGTGTCACCTGCCTGGAAACACTGAAAGTTAGACTGGGGCTGTGAGCAACCTAATCTAGTTAAAGGTGACTCTGCCCATGGCAGGTGGGTTGGAGCTGGATTCCCTTTAGAGAATCCAGCCTATCTTACAAGTATATTATTTGTGAAAAACCAGCAAAAAGAAACCATGATGTCTGTAGACCCCATCTTTTGGTGTCTGGTTTAATAAATGTGCATGGTTCAGAAAATAGGCTAGATAAGGAGCACAAAAACTTTCCTTTTTATCGTTATTTTAAAATTATTATGAAATCCTTCTCTTATTTTACTTCATGGTCAAAAAGAAGCACCATTTTGCTTTGCCAGCAGCATGAAAAAGCTTTCACACCTGCTCCCAACAGTGTTGCTACAAAGCCCCTGTTCACTGAACACATCTGCAACTCAGGAGCAATTACTCCTGAAGCATATTGCAGTTTAGTCTGCTCATTTGTCTTCTAACAATTATTCTGCTTTTCAAAGAACAAACTCCTCCCCTCACATGAGCAGATGGGGAAATGCCATCTCTCGTTCTTATAGAAGCTTTGACCAATATCCTGACTTGGGCATTAAATAGAGCAGAAGTCTGCAGAGCTACCTATGCTTTATGGCATAATTTTTTTTATGCATGAGCTCTGCTGTCAACAATGTCAGCAGGAATATGCATGATGTTACATGCCGTGTTTGTCAGCTGGTCGCTTACTATGCAACAAGGGCCCAGGAGCAGCAGAGAGTGGAAAATCAGAGCTCTCTTCATTTAAATTTATAATCTGCAAAATCAGGACAATGGAGAAAAATACCAGAAATTGGCCCAAGCAGTAAGATTCAGACCAAGATTCAAGATGCTGAAGGTGCAGGAGTGCTCAGCAGCAGTGGTGATGACTCAGACCATGAAAAAGTTCGAGAAGCAGAGAGGCACACAACTGCAACAGCTGGAGAAATGCACACAGCACTGAAAGCCAAGAGGCAGCAGGGCCTGCCCTGAACCAGAGAAGGACAAAAGCAGCTGAGTGACAAGGAGCACAGGGAAAGGGGCAGCCTGGGAGGTATCTCCGCTCCGGCAGTGCCACAGGAATATGAGTGCCAGTGGTGGAGATTTGTTCTTGGGGACAGCTATGAGGGGTGCCTCCCCCACTCCGAGGCAGGGTGTGAGGGATGCACTTGGCACCAATCATAGCATCACTGGAGACAACAGTGACGAGGGCACACAACAGCACTCTGTTGTGGCCAACAGCTGGCAAGGGCCACTAAACTCAGAGGCAGCAAATCAGTTTGCATTATAATCTCCTGGGTGTGTATGCTCAAATCATATAATATTTAGTTTCCATAAAAAGATCTGTCATTGTATTTTTCAATTATTTTTTATGGAGGAGAAGGAGGAAAATTCATTTTTCATTAAAAACTATTGGTTTTTGCACTACAGTGAAGAGTGGAAAGAGCATGGTTGCAAAAATAAAGAAGAAATGTAACTGCATCTCACTGAACAAATTTCATTTTAAACCTGGCATAGGTATTATTCTTCTCAGGGAAGCAAGTCAGTGACAGTGGGGAAGGAGAAGGCAAGCAGCTATGGGAGAGGTGAGCTGCATACGGCACAAAAACATCTCAAAAGCAATATGCAACAGTGAAAACAAGCATAAGATTTCTCTGTGCTCAACATCAGGATATACAAACACTTCAAATATTAAGCTGATCTTTACAACTAAGCTACCAATACTGCATAAGACTGTGTCTAACAGTAGCTGGAAAGAAAATGGAGCAGCCACATTTAGTTCCAATAAACTGCTTATCTGCAGTTTTTCCTCTTCCTAACTATTTGCTAAAAATGTATTTTATAAACGCTGTATATCAGCAAGCAAACTGTAGCATGCAGGCCACTGTTGTTACCTATGAACTTTGCCATCCCATTTACAGGCTGGAGGGGTTTATTTGATTTTTACATCAAGCATCAAGCAGCTAGGGTAAAACAAACGGCAGAAAGTAGTTAGTCAGCCAAGCTTCAGTGCCTCTGATGGGACCCAAGCAGACATCTCAGTGATGTGCTTTGGATCTCAAACCAGACTACTGGGAGCACAAAAGAATTGATAAAACAGTGAGTAATTATGCATAACAATGGCTGAAGGATGCAGTTGCAGATGCAGCTGCTAACACATCTTTAAACTATTGTTTTGTTGGCAAAACGAGTGCTTAGAAAAAGTAAAAATTACTGCAAGTACCAGGAAGACTGTGCTGCACACCCTTTCTTGTCTCCAGAGGGAACAAAGATTCAAGTGTTGGTATGGTTGAAGACCTTTCTTGGGTGTATTTTGTTTCTCTTTTGAGTTGTTCTTATAGCATAATTGTTCTCCTTTGCATACCCTAAGGGTCAATGTGAGATAATGCTCCACTTTTCTGGAAGAGCCATCAGAAAGCTGGTTGTAAACTTGCCCTCTTTTTGATCTGTTGTGAACTGAGAGTTTACATATGCAACTGTTTCTCCCCTTGTTTCCACACCTTCATTCAGGGATCTGCTTAGAGACTTCCCCTTTTTAACCATACATTTCAAAAGAGCATTTATGTCCCCAGTGATGCCTGTACTTGATTTGGATGTCTGAAATCCTGTCTTCTACCCCAAAATCAGGAAAGCTTTTTGGCTCTTTTCCATAGCATACTGAGTACTTCTGGAGCAAAGGCGGGGACAGCCTGGGGAGCACATGAGTGTGCCAGCAGCCCACAGGGCTGGGCTGCACCTGAAATGCCAACAGGATCCAGGGAATGCCACGAAAAGCTTTTGCAGCAGACAGAACAAGAGTCTGTTCAGGGAGATTACAACCACTCTCACCCTCAAAGAGTCTGAAGCATAAAAGGTATTCCTCTATTAGACAAGAATAGGAGACTGTAGGGAGGTTGGTGAGACAGACACAGACTTAATTTGAGAAGTTAAGCCATTTTATTCATGGAACTGCTCTGCAACACTTGCAGTATTGACTTGAGCAGACTGTAATTGCCAGGATTGTTTTCTGCTGAGTTCTCTCTTTCCAAAAAGTCATTACCCAATCAGTATGGAAAGTCATTAGCTAATCCCCTTAGGATCAGACTGTTAACAGAATTTGGTGGGCTGCCTGGACACTAGCTGAAATTATTATATATCAACACAGAAAAGAAGGAAACATTTTAAGGGTTACTCAGCTGCACTGGGAAGAGCCCCTGCTCAAAGGCTGTCTGTTTTTCGGTGCCAACTTCAATCCAGTCAATTGCCCAACTCAGCTCTGGGAGAATTTCTGACCTGTCCTAAATTGTGCCAGTCTACAATCCCCACAGTCACTGCTGCACTTCTAGCAGCATGTTTCCTGTGCCAACAAGAAGAGCTGCAGAGGTGGCTCTGCACTGGTGGAGAAGGTGAACATCAGTGGGCAACCCACTGTGTTGCAAGATAAACCAGGCGTGTGCAAAACCCAGACCAATTAATGCAAAACCACAGGCTAAAGAAAAAAAAAAAAAACAACCTAAGGATTAAAGATCAGAGTGTAGGGAATTGGCTGAGGCACAGCAAACATACAGCAGGCAGGGGATATCAAGGATACCTGGATTTAGCAAAATCAGAGAAACTGGGGAAAGAGAAAATTGCATTTTGAGAAGAGGATTTGTAAGGACTACTTCATAAGAAAAATTCCGGGCAGAGTGCTGTGGTTTGGTGGGAGACTGTTGCTGGCCAGGGTGAAAACAGATGGGTGCCAGCTTGGATAAACAACTTTTCTAGAAGCAATGATTTAGCTAAGGCATATCTTGTCTCTAAATGCACAGCAGCTCTGCTTTTTTTTTTTTTTTAACCAGTTATTTCTCTATTAAAAATGGGTCTTCTGATGAAAGACAGCCATTCGTGCTGAGCAAAAACTGGTAGTTACCATGGGAGGGAAAATAAAATTCAATTCCCAGTGGGTCTGCAAGTTCCAAGTACTTCCCTAAATGAGCTGCACGCATGGAAAACATCTCCCATGAGATCCTGACACAGAGGAAAGTACACTGCTGCACAGGCAGGAATATGATGGTGATTTGATGACCATCTGTACCTGGTAGCATCCATAATATGATGGTGATGGAAATATGTAGAGGTAGAAGAAAAAAAAAAACACCCTGATTTATAAAGTAGAATTTCACATTTCTAAAGAGATAGCAATGCAAAGTTAAGTAAAGGCACCAAATGCCCCTTGGTAAATATTGTGGGTTTTTTGGTTTTAGTCTTCAGAGTTCACCCCTTCCAGACAACAGAAGCTTTCACCCAATCTGTGAACACCCCAGCTGTTATGAAGAATTCTCCCAGCATCTGTGGGCTGTAGAAGTCCCAGCATACAAAGCACTTTGTCTTGGATACAGATATCTTGTTCTTTGCATATAAATCATTATACCAACTGTGTTGCTCTCACAGGCACTTGTGTCAAGCCCAGACAGTGCCTATCAACCTTCTTCAACAACATAGTTATTGTCTGCAACAAAGCACTTAGAATGTTTTGCAGAAAAGTGGTTGAAAAAGGAAAAAGAAAACCCCCTGTCTTCTGCAGATGCACATCCTTAGGTTAGGCTTTGGTTTGTTATACCCAAAACAATAAAACCTGTCTTAGCTGGAGGAGTAGCTCCAGCTTGCACACTTTTGTGATGGCCAGATGTAGAGGCTGTTCTTGTATGGCTGCTCAGTGTTTCCAGCCTGTTGACACAGGCAACCAAAGGGGACGGGGACATCCTTCCACACCAGTGCCCAGCTGTCTCCACAGGGAGCAGCAGCAGCCCAGGCAGGCAGATGCTCACACCATATTTTTCATAGTAGCCCATGGAGTGTGTAGCATGGGAAACTGCCCAAAAAGCCAGGCCAGCCAGCCATGGTGCTGGCTGCAGCCTGGCATCACACTGGCAATTAACTTTGGCTGTCTGTAAACTAAGGAGAGGACACACCAAGCCACATCACATGGCACACACATCCCTCCAGGTGATACCGACTGTGCTTTTTATAAACTAAGGACCAGTTTTTGCTGCAACATTTCTCCCAAGAAGCTAAAGCAGAGTGCAAAATAATGCTTGGAACACACTGATTTTGTACGTATTGAGAATCAGGACAGCTACATCATAATATTTTGCTGAAGTGAAATATTAATTGTAGGTCTGTGCCATTATCTCCTTCCTTTGTGCAAAATATTAGTGATATAATCTGTATCCATGGTATGGAAACTGTGATCTGTTGAATAAATTTGGAACTATAATTTACTTTGTGTTTTCTTCCGCCCTGTTTTTTCATTGCTTTTAGGAGAAAACCCTCCCACACAGTCAAATATTCAGCTGCAAGAAAATAGTCTGAAGTCATTCAAATCCACAAAGCAACTCAAGCTCTGGTTGCCCCCACATTTACAAAATTGCCCTGTGGTATTCTGGAAGATGCGTAATTTATGCAGCAGGGCTTTGGGGTAAAAAGGAAGAAAAAAACACCCATGATTCCCTAAATCTTTCCATCCTATATTTTGAAAGGAAGAAAGAAGCATTTAAATTGTTCCTGTATAAAAAGGAACTTCAATAATATTTTGTGTTAAAGATTTTTTTTTTGCTTGCATGTACTCATATCTGGGGAGTACTTTATAAAGTCATCTTTATAAAGAGGTTAAAAAAAAAACTTCTTAGAAATAAAGATAACCATGACAGATTATAACCAGCATTTTTCCATGAATCATCTCCACTGCATACAGTAAAAAAGATTCCCAGACGACCTTTTAGGTGACCAGGAGAAATATTCCAGATTTTGGATATTTTACTGCAGGGTGGGTGTTCCTCTGTGGAAAGGCTCAAAGGAAGGAATGTATGTGTGCTGAAAAAGAGAGGTCTGAACACATTAAGTCTTCAAAGCTGTGTAAGGCTGCAAAAAGGACAGCAGTGAATTGTCCATTGAGAGTAAATCAAAAATTAATCAGCTTAATTCCCAATAAGGAATATCTAGACTACATATTAGAAAAAACTGCAAGGACAAGGCAATGGAGCAAGCCAGTAGAAGATGATTTGCCTTAGGTTTTTCAAAGATTAGGCTAAATAAGCTAGGACCCATCCCTCAGCGATGGCCTAAGCATATTGTTCTGCTCTAAGATGGGCATCTGGATTCCACAATTCCCAGTATTCCTGTGGACCTACATTTTGTTGACTTTCTGGTCCAGAAATCTCCTCTAAACAAAAACAGACACCCATCAGAAGACGGACACAAATCCATACAACTCCCACAGAATGCTGTGCTCTAAGACCACAGACATTTTTTTTTTCTATACTGACCCCAAAGCACAGTGCAGAAAAACAGATATTCATGGAGTTGAAGTCAATACCCATCTAACAGCAGCTAGGCATAGGTAAAGCAAACATCATTGGAAGAAAAGTTTCAGCTCTGATTTCAAGAGCAAAGCAAACACTTTCAATCCCCAAGCAAAACAGAGATCGTGTCAACCATTCCCAAAGTACCATCAGAAAGAAAATCCATGAGTGAAGCAGGACAGCCAGCTTCACCAGTGACGAGTGCCATTACCTTGGTTACAGACTCACAGGAAATTCAAATGATTTGCAGAAGCAGTGCACTGGAGATGATGAGTCAGAGATATGTCTGGTCACAGAGCTTCGAATCAAGACAGAAGACTCCCTGGCTTCCTACTGAGCTCTGCATGTACAATAGCACTAGTTCAGTGTCCACAGGCAGCACAAACGTTTGAGATCCCTCTAAGTTTTCTGCAGTTTGTGCAGCAGCAGATCTCACCAGAAGGGTGAGTATTTTCAAAGATATTCTCCTGAGGCAGAGAAGAACATCTGGCACCCCCTTACAAAGTGTTCCCTGCCACCCACACTTGGGCTGGACACCACATTGTGCTGTCAAAAACCTCAATCTGTTTTTAACAACTAAGGAAAAGCATTTCTGGCAAAGTGAAACTTAACCTAAATGTTCCTTTACCAAGTGATGCTGGCTCCTTTCTGGTTACATTTGTGGGGGAAAGGTTAGAAAAAAAATTTAGAAAATAATTTGCCCCGTGCCCCCCCCCCCAAAAAAAAAAAAAGACCTCAAAAACCCCAAAAAACAGCAACAAAAAAAGAAAAAAAACTCAAACAAAAACCCCAACAAAAAAGCAGGAAAAAAAAAAGAAAAAAAAAACCTTCTCAAATGAAACTAAATTCTACCTTGGTTTCTACTATTCAGTTTTGGTTTCCACTTGATCTAAAACTTACAAGCCTCCCATGTGAAAATGCCAGAAAGGAAGAAGGACACTGACAGCCTCCCCCTGGGATACACACAGGCACAAGGAGGCAGCAGCAGGAGATTTTCAGCCAAACCCCAGGAAAACCAGCTGTGACAGTGAGCAGCAGAAAACCACAGAGCAGAAGCCAACAACTCCCAGTTGCAGACAGAGTTCAATTTTCAAGGCTGAGCTCAATAAACCAGTGTTTAAGGCAGAGACCTACCCTTTTCTTGCGTCTAATTAGCAAAGAGGAAAGAAACGGCAAAGTGTCTGTGAGGAGGTGATGGTTCTGGTGTGCTGGCCAACTGATGAGGTTTGTCAGGGCCCAGCAGCATTTGCTCTCTGCAGTCTTTTATTGCAACCCCATTCTGTAATGTCTAAATGCTGCATCTAACACTATATACCCAAATGCACACCATTATGTATTCCCAGGGCATAGATGGGGTTATTTGCAGCTTGCTGCATGTCCTTTATACACCTTCCCCAGGCAGCATATTTCTGGAGTCTGAGGATGTGGAGCTGAACCATTCCACCCATCAAATCCCACCCCCAACAGCATCTCTGGTCTCAGTGCCTCTCCATTAAGCCTCTTCTTTCAGTTTCACAATTGGCACACATTCCCCACTAATATTTAAGAAAAACTATGATGAACAATATGCAATATATTGCTGATATTTGCCAAAACAAAGATGTAGGATTCCAGCATTCAAAATCATGCAGGCATCTTAATCTCACAGTCCAGGGTTTCCAGGACCTACCCCGGTCATGGGAGATCAGACTGGTTTGGAGAGTTACTTGACATCCTGCCTTCCTGTCCTACTTTTTCCAGCTATCTGAAAAGAGTTTAATTAAGCCCTTCTAAAGGTAATAAGAAATACATACTTATGTAAGAAGCTTACAAATGAACAATCAAATTACTGAGTTTTGGGCTTTATATTTAGATGATAATTGAAGATACTTGGCAAGCATGAAAGGGAAGGGAAGTGCACAAGCCTGCTGTTCATACACATGCCTGATAACACCAGGCACATGGTACCCCTGAGTGTTAACCACCCCACCAAACAACAGGATGAAAGTATACTGTAACATCAACAATACTGTCATTCCCTCTAAATTGATGGTTTCATGTACCTGCATATCTGACCCCAAAGATCCAACCCAATATTGCATATCTTCATTGCATTAAATCCCTTTTATTGAAAGGATCTGATGTTATTAATTTTTACATCTATTCAATTTCATACGCTTTTTCCCTGACAAATACTTCTAAGACAAAAATAATTTAAAAATCACTGAAATTAGGCCCTTTGTATGGCTTCCATTAAAAAAAGTAATAGTCAAAGCCATGAGAGAGGCAGACATTAATTAATAAACGCATTTACGAAGCAGGCTCTAAACCTCTGACAAGACTTTGTCAGAAATACTCAATAGCCATAAGTTTCTGTTCAAAGCCTCACTAAGTCAGGTGGCAAATCAATTCCAGCTTTTCCTCTGTAACTCAAAAAAGTGTCAGGTACTTTCAGAAATTACAGAATTTGAAAAGGGGGAAGGGCAGGCCAAGGTCACAAAGCAGAGAAGTCTCACAGCAGACTTCCTTGGAGCTATTATGGTGTCTATCATAATTTTGCTTTAAAACCCTACACAATATAGGCCTGCTCAACAATAATCATAATCATCATCACCATCAGTCCTTTTGTAGGAAAGGTGCTTGTCAAAGCAAAAGTAAATGGACAATAGTTTGTTCATGGCTAGAAACAAGCCTTTTAAAATCTAACAAGAGTGAAGCCAGGATCACTCTGCAAGCTGAGGTTTTCCTGTCTGTTTCTTTGTCCAGCCTGATCAGCTAGTGGTGGTTCCTCCAGATGAGTATTTTGTTTAGATAAATTGAACACTACACTGCAGGACACAACATTTCAGCTCAAGGTCTCACTCAGGGGCTGTACGATGGAGAAGAGGCTGGAGCAGAGTCTGGCTGCCTCCAGCAGCCCTTTCCCTGAGCATGCAGAAGCAAGGCAAGATCTCCTAACGACCCAAAGCCCCATAGTGATACCTCTCCAGTGCTGGCAAACACTGACGAGGCACACACAGACTTCAAAGAGGTATGGGAGTATTTCACAGGACATATTTTTAAGTTAGACAGAAAACAATTTTCTCCTTTATTTATGTTACACACAAATATTCAGTTCCCCTTACTTTCCCTTTCTGTAGATGCTGTCTCTGGTTAACATTGTAATAATTGTACTGTTGCATGCTCAGCTTTTAAAGCCAACAGTTTTTTGTATCAAGGCAGAAAATACAGTCTTATAGCCAGAGTTAAATACATTACTTAAGAAATCATCCAGCTGAAATAGGTTTTCCATGATTACAATAAATTATAGATGTGATTTGTTGGCGTATTAGTTACAGATGCGTGTGTACCAGTCTGCTGGCCAAAACACTCTAAGATCAAAGGAGAAGTTGAAAGTGGACAAGATTATTTATTATCGTGATGAATACCATGCTCAAGAAGTCGTCATCATAGCCGTGGGCTGTACAAGTACAGAACAAACAGACACTGTCCTTAAAAACTGCGTGCTGAAGCAGAGATCATGAAAAAGATCCAGGGACGAGTCAAGGATGGATTAATGCATCAACACCTCACTTTTTAATTTAACTGTATTAAAAAAATATACTTAAATCACTTTCTCTGCCTCTGTCATCGTATAACCATTATGTAAGGCAGTATAATTAAAAATAAACTTTTCACTCCCCAGCAGCAGTTATGCAATAACTTTTAATTAACTAAGATCCTTCATGATCAAGAGAACATTTAAGGAGTTTAAGTTATAACTCAATGCCCTTCTTCATAGCTTCACGTTCAAATCCTCTAACATAAAGTATTTGCATTTTTCCTCTCATCTCTCCAGTACAAAGACGGGTTGTCAGGTTTTATTTGGTTTTATCTGCTTGCAAGATGCTGTCTCGGGGTCCTAAAAATTCAGGGACATATTTTGTGCAATCTGTCAGCAACTGTCTTCAGATGCAAGGCTACAGGAAGTTGATGAGCTCTTTTCTTATCAGAATGAGTCAAAAAAATGGATTATCCACTCTTAATCCTCCCTACACTGGCAAATTTCTCTATTTGTTTTGTACAATAAAAATAAAATAAAAGTTAAAATTGGCCTGATGAAACCATATAAGAACAGTTTTCTCTTTGAATGCTCTGGTACAAGAGAACATCACTCTGCCATTTTAGAGAGCCACAGAGTTTCCAGCACCCATTCCATTCTTCTCCAAAAGCATCCCCCTGGTTCCAGGACCCATTCTGGCACTATGGATGGTTTCCCTCATTACTCTGTGTTTTTGTCATATCCTGTTCCCCCCAAGATGTTGTGTAGTTTTGGGGATTCTTTAGGGCTTTTTAGAAAAGTCATCTTCTCTCCACAAACTTAACAAACAAGAAATCATTTAACCTGTTTTCTTCACAAAACCATACAAGCCTATTTCACCATAAAAGTCTTACTAATCTGCATTTGCTTGAAATGCAAATATTTTTCACAAAATTGTTCTGCTAATTTTCATGAAAGCCAGCACCTTACAGGATCACAACCCCCTCACTGAAACTGTCTTCCATTAAATCTCAAAAGAACAAAACCTGAGCTTGGGAAACCTTCCTTCCATTTTCAATGGGGATTTAGGAAGAGAAGTGTGAGTTTTGCTGCTGTTTGCTAATCCAAACAGAGAGAAAAAGGAATCCAAACTGCCTGAGAGCTCCTATCTGAAAATAATGTGATTTTCCTACGGGATTTTTAAAAATGCATCTCTTCATAGATTTGAGCTTAAAGAGGAAAAAAGTAGAAAAAAAAGAGGTCTTCATACTTCTAACACATGGTCCATGGCCAACTTTTACTGCAAAGCTGCCCCATCAGACAGCAAGCTGATGGACAGAATGGAAACCAGGGCTTCTTCTTTATGGTTATTTCCCTGCTTATTGGATTTGGATTTTTAGCTCATTCTGAAATGCTGCCATGCTACACTGAGTACATAGTAGCTGGCATCACTTTAAAGGCCCCGGCAGATCTCAGTCAGCAAACTAGATTAGTTACACCACGCAGGAAGGGGGGCTTGTGTGTTTTGGGGAGCAACAGGGAAGCAGGAAGACATCCTGTTGTGCTGGTGAAAGGGGCACTGGTGGAGGGAGAGGGAGGGGAGGGAAACAAGCCTGCTCTGAAATTTGACTTTCATCTCAGACAGCGTGCTCCACTTAACTGCACAAGGCCATTACGCATGGATACGGCTTGAACGTCCTGGGAGACCCTGGCAGTCTGCACTCCACGTGAACAGCCTCGCTGCCAGAGCAGGAGTTGGTGTCTTGTCATGCCACATCAAATCCAGGTTAGTGAGCGCTGTCAGGGCCATGGAGCAGCACAATCAGTGTCTGCATCAGCGCAGGCAGCGTCCTACAGGTGACGTGCAAAGGCAGCCGTGGGTGAGCACCTGAGCGGGCTCAGAGGGCAGCAGCACCGCTGGGAAACAACCCTGTGCTCCAAAAAACATTCTGCCCCTCAAGGTTTCATCTGCCACCCACATGAAGGAGGCTTCACCCACTGCCACATGCCTGTGCCATACCTAATTTGCCAGTTGCTTTGAAGGCGGTTCAGAGCCAAGAGCTTCCTGTAAATTACTCCTTTCTCTGCAACACCCGCTCAATGGAATTAAATGAAGGATCTGTTTGGCCCATGGAGTATGTGAAGTGCAGAATTAGATTTTATCTCAATCCATTACAGAAAATTTCAAAATGGAGACAGATTTTCAGTCATAGGTTGATAAAAGTTACTATAAAATATACAATGTGAAAGTATGAAAGGATATTTTCCTTCGACAAACTATTTTGAGATACATGGTCTATTCAAAGCATGTACATCGTTAATGAATTATAAATGATAGCTACAGAGAAAATGAATGAGGAGAAAACTTTAATTATTTTAAAATTCTCTTTTCCAGTTTTTCGCATAGACAAGAAAAAGCATTAGAGCAGAATCATAAAGATTACTCTGAAAGGAGAAACAAAAAAGTCCCTCACATGCTACCTAAGACACCAAAAAAAGTTCAACATATCTGACAATCATTAAAATATTCATTAAAATATACATTTGGCTAATCCCCTTGGACTTAAGAATTTCCAAAATTTAGCCTAATGTGTCCTGGGCTGCATCCAGAGCCCCGTGGGCAGCAGGGGAGGGAGGGGATTCTGCCCTCTGCCCTGCTCTGCTGAGACCCACCTGGAGCACTGCACCCAGCCCTGGGCTCCCAGCACAGAGGGACAGGGACCTGCTGGAGTGAGCCCAGAGGAGGCCACCAAGATGATCAGAGGACTGGAGAATCTCTGCTGTGAGAAAAGGCTGAAAGAATTGGGGTTTATCAGCCTGGAAAGGAGAACATTTCAGGGTGACCTAATTGTGGCTTTCCAGTACCTGAAGGGAGCCAGCAAGAAAGATGGAGGGGAACTATTTGCAGCACTATTCCATTTGCGCTGGAATGACAGCACAAATGGAAATGGGTTCAAACAAAGAGAAGATTTTGTTTAATTTAGGTATTAGTTAAAAATAGTACAGTGAGAGTGGTGAGGCATCTAGCATAGGCTGCCTGTGCTAGAAGTTGTGGGTGTGCCATCCCTGGAAGTGTCCAAGAGCAGGCTGGAACAGCCCTTGAGCAAGTGGTCTTGGGAAAGGTGTCCCTACCTATGGCAGAGAGGTTGGAATGAGATGATTTTTAAGGTACATTCCAACTCAAACCAATCTATGATCCTATGATCTCTAACCTAAAGTTAAGGTACCATCTTTTCCCCTCTATCCTGTAGCTTTTTTTTTTTACTATTTTAGCACTTTTTCTACTAACAAAAGAAGAGGAAGTTAGTTTATTATTTTTGACCTACCCCTTGGAAACGCTGCTTCCTCAGCAGTCAGATTTTGCTTAGGGCACGACTCCCTTCCCAGTTAAAGGATTGAACCCTGCATAGGAGGAGATAAAGGAATAGCAAAACAATTGCATGAGGTATTATGTATATCTGGGAATTACACCACCTTATCAGTTAAAAAAAAAAAAGCATGTAAAAGGATGAAAACATATTAGGTCATGTTCTGGTCACAAACCACTACTTCCCTTTCCACAGTGATCCTTCTATCTTTGCCTGCATCACCTCTGACAACGCTCCTGATGGCCTCAATGACCATCACTTAAGGGCTGTGTGACAATACTTGTTGCATGCCTGTCACCTCTGGATTGCACCTTGCCTCCCCAGGAAGAGATATTTTCAGCGCATAAAGAGCCGTAAGATTATTTTAACATGACATGCACACAGAGTGCCATCTTGGGGCAACCTGGTACGAAGTTTTCCAGACATTTTGTCACTGTAGGACCTACAGAGTGGATTAATTTCAGCTCAGTTCTATTGCGTGTATTATACATCTGAGTGCATGTCTGAGCTGCTCAAAAGAAAGGTGGCTTTTTGAAGGAACAATTTATTGGATTTTTCTATTCATCAGTGTGAAGGCTACCTGAGCTACCCAAAGCACTGCCAGTTTTAATCCCCTGAACGCAGGCACAAAAGCTCTGACAGCATTTGTTTTTGGTCAGACAACCACCCATATATACACACCTGTATACTGATTAAATTAATAAAAGCCCAGAAAACACAGCCTGCAAGAAATCAAGCCTCTGCTTTTAAGAAGCCAGCTATTGCACAGGGAGAAAAAAACATGAACAGCTGATTCTTGGAGATATTACTAAAAATTAAAGCATTAACACACTGGCAGAAAAGCTGAGCTGCTCCTGCTATTCTCTTCTGCTGTGGAGGCAGTGCAAAGCACCTCGTCTCAAGGCTTGACTCTGCTCAAGTCCATGCAGGATCAGTCCAAAATCAATGCCACGTCTTACCTCTGAGGTTCAGCCTTGGCCTCACACAACTCTCAAAACTGTGTCCGACAAATACACAAAACCCACTGATAATCCCTCAGGTGAAGCAATGTGGTGGCATAGAGGGGTTTCCTAGACCTGTGCCTAGACCACAGGAGAGCAATGATCCAAAAATGACCACACAACATCTGGATCACACAGAGTCATTAGACAGCACAGAATAAATGCTCTGAGGAGATGAAGAACTATATTGTAGTAACACTTCTATCCTTCTTACAATAATTTAACACCAACAGGAAAAAATACCAGCCCTTTCTATAAATACACTTAAAGTATTACTACCATGTGTGTGGAGAAGGGTTTTTGCACTTTCTTTCATTGCAGAGCTTAAATCCTGGCACAATCTCAAGTAAAGAATGAAGCCAGGGGTCTGCTGCAGAGTCTGTGTGTGTACCACAAACCACCAGGCGCCCTGGTACAGCTCATCCCTGCCAGAAGCTGAGGGCCAGGACCAAAATAACCCATGGGAATACTTCCAGAGCCACTACCTACCCACTTTAACAAATACAACTCACACTAATTTTCAGAAGTTCCCTGTTTTACTCAATAAATAACAAACATGTATGAGAAAATCAGCAATGGAAATTAGAAGAAAGAGGTCCTGTTTAAAATTAGCCCCCATGAAGATGTATGAGGAGACAAAGGACAGGCAAAAAGAGAGATTACAAAACAAGAATACATCATCTGTAGAGCAGATACAAACACACTTGCTGCTTTAATACACAGGGATGATATCTCCTGCACAGCTGAACCTGTACACAACTGTCCATACAGAGAGCCTGAACAGCAAAGCACTCATATGGGAAATGCCCTAGGTTGGAACAAGCTGGTTTCTACCAGTCAAACATGAGGCAGACCCAGAAGTCTATCTTTCTGTGCCATTTCCTACAAGGTTCAGTGCTTGGACCTAAAGAAGCATTTAGGAGAAGGAAGGATGGGCTATGAACAGTCTCTGCAATGTGGCCACAAACCAAGCAACAGTGTGCAGAAGGCTGAGACCACAAGTGCTATCAGAAGGGCAGCTACAAGGAGTCCCCATCTGGGTGAACTCCTGCCCATGACTGAACCTATCAGCCATGAAAAATCGTAAGTATGGCAAAGGAAACACAAGGTGGTGTCTCCTGCACTGAAGGGTCAGCAAGGGTCAGCCAAAGGCTGCCACAGCACCAGACCAGATTTACACTGAAGACCCTCTAATACCCCAAAGCATGTCTACACAAGTGGTTTTACCCAAGTTAAGTAAATCCAGATGCAAGCAGAAATTACTCTTCTTCGTTAATGGTAAGTGAGATGAAATAAAATCAATTTGTAATAAAAGTTCCAAAAAGTAAACTGTCAGGGAATTCATAACAAACAGCATCTCATGAGGACAGGTCCTTAGTTTCCTCCTACACCACCTGAGATCCTTCACCAAGGCAGGAAACCACCAAATACAAACAAAAACCATGAAAACAAATGGTCTTACAGTTTTCCTGTAGGCCTTTGCAGTAACAAGTGGGGCCAGTGCCAAGCAGAGAGAATGGATACTGGCAGCCATGTGGTAAATCACTCCCAACCTAGACGCCAGCTTTTCGGAGAGAAGTTTCTGCAGCCTGCAAGGAGAAAGTCAAGCCCCAGGCTTGCATCATCCCACCCTTAGTCATTCCACCACACAGATCCTCTCCCCTACCATCACTCCTCAGCCTGGCTCACATAATTATTACTGCAGAGCTGCAATCATCCCTGTGCCGTCGGAGCAAAGCTGGCATCCCCACCCACACACAAAGAAAAGAGCCACACTTGCCCCAAACTCAACACCTCAACACGAAATTGAGACCCCAGGATAAAAAGGGGAGGCAAGCAGAATCCCTCAGGCTCCTGAAGGGATTCAGGCAGGGGATGCTGCCTGAGATACAGGATGCCCTACATAAAGGGGACAGGAGAGGGGACAGAGCAGTGGTGGGGGATGGATAATCCGCCTGGTTTGTGTCTGTGACCAGGTTATGTCAGGTGCTATTAAGGCATGAGGTGTGAGCAGGCATGCCTGAAACCCCACTGCAGACTGCTCCAGCAGCCTTGAAATGAAACCTCCTTTAAAAAATATATTTACAAAAAAAACAAGAAAACACCAACGACCAAACAGAAAACAACAGCATGCCATATGCAGCAGTTAAGAGAGAAAAACATGCACCCAAATGTGCCCAGGGGAGCAAACCAAGGAGACCTACAGCTCCAAAACCACCCTCCTCCCCTGGGCTGAGTGCTGCTGCTGCCATTTCGTCTGCTCATCTCCACCGCCCATCCACGTCCCCTGAAGGCAGAGCTGCAGCCGCCGGGGAGCTCTGCCGTGCCTTCAAAGAGCCTAAACTGGGTCAGCAGAACAGAGAGAAAAAAACTGATTAAAGCATGAAGAAAGCTAGCAGACCTGCTGGCTGAGAGACAGCAGAAGGCAGGGAAAGGCACTCATAGGGCTCTGCATCTCCTTGGAGGCACAGAAAGACATGGGCTGCTGGTCCCCCATTCCACAGCTGCAGGGAAGGAAATGTGCTTCTCAAATGTGTAATGGGATGCAGGCAACAGAAATACATTTGGGGATGGGGGAGTGTAAGTAGATAAGTGTGTCCCACTGTCCTCTGTGCAGCATTCTGCCTAGGGCCACCCTCACCCACATTTCCAGTCAATTTATTCTGACTTAAACCAAGTGAAACAATTTAAATCCATGCAAATCTAAAATCTTTCATGAGCCTTCTGGCTACAATTTGCACAATCCTTTCTTGTGCCTGACTAAACCCAGCGATGTTGGAGGAAGGGCCCCAACAGCTGCCAAACTCAAGCAGCATCTTTTGGATGCAATTAAAAATGCTAAACAGGATAAACAAGAGGCCATGAGGAGGACACTTTGTTTCTGTGACAAAGACTTCTGACCTTAAAATAAAACAAGCCAAAACCACCTCTGCATCTGCAGCAAAAGGGTTTTGGGGGCTGCCAAGTTCCAGGAGCGAGGTGGAGTCTTAAGAAGCACACGACTGCTGGAACTATAATTTGGGTGACATTTGGAAAGAGAGTTTTGCAAACCACAGAACTTGGAGCAGCTGAGAGCTCTTGCAGTGACCAAGGCTTTACTGATGTCCAAACCAAGTGCTCGTGGATAATAGAGATGTTGTTATCCCATGGTACCACCACAACCTCCGGAACAATATACCCCATCTCCCTGAAACCTAGCATAAATCTAACCTCACTCTGGAGAACACCTTCTCCAAGCCACATGGCTGAAAAAACAAACAGGCTTTTCTCCACAGATCCTGGGAAACCAGCTCCAGATCCCTCTGTGGAGCTTCACACCCACTACCACTGTGGTATGTGGGCCCACACAAAGCCATTGCACCCTCGTCCTGACCGCTGGCTCCAGGGTGGGCTATGTATTTGCTTAAAGACATCCAATGAAAATATCAGCTTAAGAAATCACAGCAGCACAGCTTGGGTGGGGAGAACATTCCCTGCTCGAAAGCATCTGAGCTCTACACTTGCACATATCATATCTAGATGTTGTTGTAAAGACCTCTGTCTACAGAAGGAATAAGAGATTTGATCTACTACGCAAACAAAAATCAGATATCTCTCCTGTCAGCCACAGAAAAGGCTATCAATAATTCATTTTAACAAAAAAGGAGATCACAGAAAAATGCTGCATTAGTTTGACATTTTGATATGTTGGTTCAAGATTCTTCTTTAATGTAATATGTAACAAACAGCACAGTTCATCTATAAATGCCAGACACGCTTGCAAATTGTTGAATATAGCAGGTCCTGTTAATATTCACTTAGACTTTTTAAATTAATTCATTTTCACTGCCTCTATATCACTTTTACTGCCTCTATCCAGCAATTGTAGGTCAAGTGGAGCTCTCAGAAATGCTACAGAGAGTTTCCAAATTAAAGTTTCAAATTCGTAACCCTATTTCCATCTATTTCTTCATGTTACCCACCACACAGCTTAATGTCCAACCCAACTTATTTGACTATTACATACTTGCTGTGAATTACTTCTGAAAATTGTACAGTTAAGAGCCAGAATGAGGTGCTTTTGCCCTAAATCCACTGTCTGTGCAAGTTCACTCTCATATATTGTGGTTTAATTTCACTTACAATTTCCTTATGGGCACTTGGTGGAGTAGATGAAGTATATTATACTCCAGAAAGCACAGGCTTGCAATCCACAAGATTTCAGTGTTATGTTGCAAGAGGTATTTATTGCAGTGGAGAACTGCTGGTAAATTTAACATGTATTGCTCAAGCTCAGTCTGTATTCCCTCTGCGGTGCAGAAGACACAAGGGAACTCATATCTTCTAAATTTAAATAGGGTACGGCAAATTTCTTGCAAGATAAAATCCTCTCTAAAATGCAGAAAATTGTTAATTCTGTGACTTATCTGTTCCAGGGTCAAGTAGAAAAGCAAATACTCCTGTTGCTACATCACTCTGATTAAGGATTCTCTTTAAAGTACATTTTTAGGCAATATTGAGACAGTTCTTTTAAAAGCTATTTCCCTAAATAGCTTTGATGGTGAAAACCTTTGTTACAGCCTGACACAGTATTGTGCTGTTTTTGGAGGAAAACCAGTAGTCACTCAAATTCTGAGCATGGTTGGACAGTAGAGACTCTTGGATACTGACTTGTAAATCCATGGCTTTTCTAGGTATGGCTTTTGTAGCTTTTAAATTACTATTTACATTGGCTGCTCTAGCTAGAGAAGAGCTGTAGTTTGGAGGGGGCAACAGTTACCAAAGGTGATGACACTCAGGTGGTAAAGCTGTGACCTGATCCAGGTGATAAAGTAATCTCATCTTTGTTACATCCAGTCCATTGAGAACAGGAAGAGCCAAAATTATGTATTTTTTTCTTTTCCCCACCAAGTGTCTGCAGAGTGCTATGCTAAGAGTTGCTTCTACTGGAATCCTATGGCACTGCCATATCTCCAGAAACAGCACTCACAAGACTGAGCTGCTTTTACCCATGAGGGAACTGCCAGAGGAATGCCTTTTCCTCACACACTTCAACCCAAGGACTCCCATCCTCATGACCTCTCATCCCAAAAAAAATCCAATCCCCAAAACTCCCATCCCCACATACAGTGTCTCTTGGTTCAGTGCTGTTTGCAAGGAAGCAGCACCAATTACAAGATCTTAAAGCCAGGGCCACCCACATCTCTGTGTCTGCCTGACTGTCTCCTGGGCATCTCTCACACCACACAGGTGTTGCACCATATTGAGGAAAGCAAGTCCTGGCAATGCCTGCAGGTGATATACCTGCAGGTGGGACCAGCTGGTCCCAAAGGTGGCCTTGGGTCTTCCCTTAATTAGATGTGGAATATGCACAGGGAGTAGAAGAAAAATTTTCAAGCTAAATACAGCTCTCGAGTCTTCCTTAGTCTTGTTTTCACACATGCCAATAAATTTGTTAAATCGCTTAGATGCTTTAGAAAATTTTATTCACTGTTGGAATAATCCCCAAAAAAATCCCAAAAGGATCTCAAAAAAGACACTGCCACTCGATCAAAGGGCTGCAGTGAGAATTGCAAACCTCTGAAACCTGTTTACAAAAGCCACTCCAGAGCAGGAGGTAAGGAACTGCCACAGCCAGCCAGCAGCAGACTGACATGCAGCAGGGTCCCATCTGGCAGCATGAGTTTTATTTCTGATTACAAAAAACACAGCCCAGAGGTGCAGCAGCTGGACGAGGATCTGGCAGCTCAGACTGTGACCCCCACTAACATGAGAGCTCTGAGCTCCTGGGATAGAGTTCTGAAGCAGGTACCATGCCCTGATCCCAGCAACACCACAAAACAGAGAACAGAGCACTGAGCTGAATTTAGGGGGGGTTAAAGCACAAGACACAACTTTACATGAGCCTGACCACTCTCAGATCTTCACTTGTATCATGAAATCAGGAGGGGTTGGGAATCCTTCCCTGACATGCAGTATGAGCACAAACAAGTTATTATTTGAAAGGCTGTACAAAGGTTAAGTCTTTAATCCCCTTAATCCAGACGACAAACAAACAAAACCCCAAGAATGGGATCCTGGAACACAGCTAAGTGCTGCCAGGTCTCTTGTGGGGGCTCTCTATTCACATTGCTGCAGTCAGTTATGAGCCTCCAGCTAAAAAGTTGCTGCAAAGAAAATAGATGCAGGCATGGTTTTATTCCCAGTTCTTTAAAGCTTATCATGGGCAATTTGGCAGCCTGGGCTCATGTTTCAGTGAGCAGGGTTTAATCCTCAGGTCAGTGGTACCAGGGTTACTGGATTTCCAGGTCTGTCTGCCATTGCCCTCCTACTGATTCTTGAGTGCAGTCACTCCTCCTGCTTGTTACTCGTGCACAGGGCAAATGCAGATTCTGCTGAATGAAATCAAGAGTAGTGAAGGCAGGGGAGGAATCAGATAATGACACAGAGCAGCATCAGAAGACGAACTGCAGAGTGAGTGGGGCCAAGGAGAGCTCCTCTTTTGGTGCATCTTATGGAAAAAATTTGGGTCAATGCAATGCATGCCAGCATTTGTACCACTCCCAAACCATGCCACTGTGGTAAGCAGACAGCAGTGCTGGCACTCAAACGGTTAAACGGATTTAGGACCTGACCTGGGTTTATAGAATACTGGGAAATTCTTCCATTTATTTCAGGAGAAATTGGGTCAGCTGCAACCATGCATCCTAAATGAACTGCAGGAAGAGTGTCGCTAATTTCAGTAGTAGTATTCATGCAATTCAAAGTAGACGTGTGGTTATTTACCTTGCTGAATCAAGTCTACAGGAAAGGTCTAAGCCAGTGAAATAAGCATCACATTTTAAAATGGCACTGTCCTTTCTGCCATACAGCCCATCACAAGCTGATGAGCTACCAAAGATGAGGTGCAGGAGACTGCAATTGAAAACCACATTTCCTCTCAAAGTTCTTCTCATCTTTTCTGTATCTGTCTTACCAAGTATGAGCCATTCAGAGCAAGTCTGTCAATTTAAAGAGAAGAATTGGTGGACATGATGTAAAAGGTCACAATTTCAGCAGTACTTAGATAAACCAGAAGAAGAGTTACCAGCATTGGTACAGCAAAACCCTTGACAAGAATTTCTAAGTGTCTTTTTGGAAATGCAAAGTCCCCTTTCTCCTCATTTTGGAGACTCTCCAGGTTGCTGCAACAGCTCCCTAGACTTCTCCCCACATTGCTACAAGTTGAATTGGACCCAGTCTCTCACTCTGAGCAGAGGTCAGACCAGTCACACTGGCAGAGCAGCAGAGCACGTGAAGGCTGGAGGGCTGAGAGACGTTCTCTGGATATTGAGCAGTCACTCTGGTGAGCATCAAGCACACCAGACCCACATCATCCCTGCAGAGTCCTGCTCACTATGTCCCCACTGCAGCCAGAGCTGCAGATCACACACAGAAAATGCAAAAGACAATTGCATGATACAGATAGAAATTATGCAGTTCAGCCTTCAAATGTCAGCACACAGGGCTAGAAAAAGAACACAAAGGCTCCTACCTGAGCTGATGAGACCAGCACTAACCAAATCCAAAGGGATGTGCAATGGCACAGGCAGCTCCTGCTCCGCACAACACTCTGTCTCTGGTCTCAGCAAATTCTACTAAAGCATGTTATCCATTTGAGATTACATGTGCAGTTAGAGGAAAAATTAGATGGGAGGAGGTAAAGAAAAAGACACTCAGCGCAGATCCCAGTTTGTAACTGGGCCCTGAATTACTGTTAGAACAAGGCTCTCTCTGCCATGAAGATGGCAAGTGTCTGATCTCATTTTGTAAAACTGCAAAGATCACTGCGAAATTACAGCTCAGTTCTGGTTTCATTTGGAAAGAAAAATATTCCATGGTTCATTTGGGAGCAGTCTTCTCCCAGCTCCCAGAACAGAAGTCCCATCTGTCCAGT
The DNA here is from genome assembly GCA_003676055.1 of Chloebia gouldiae. Taxonomy (NCBI): domain Eukaryota; kingdom Metazoa; phylum Chordata; class Aves; order Passeriformes; family Passeridae; genus Chloebia; species Chloebia gouldiae. The sequence goes on along the minus strand of QUSF01000044.1, from coordinate 3,492,212 downwards.
CTTTCACCCCACTTTTGCAGAGCCCAACAGTTGTGTTTCAAGATGCATTATAAAATGAAAAGGAAAGGGGCAATGACTGTAAAGCCCAGAAAGGGTGACAAGGACTATGAAGGGCAATAAACCCCCTTATTTACATGAAGCCCGTTAGTGCCATACACTATCAGGCTGCCAGGCCTCCTGCCTGCCTGAGTGCTGACAGCCTTTCCATCCCTGACAGTTCACAAGGTCGTGGTCCCTGCTGGCATTTCATTCCACTTAGCAGCCTGGTTTTCCTTAGCCCCACCAATTCCAGGTCTAATCTCACAACCAGTAGCTCAAGAATATGACAGTTAAAGATTAATGTTTTATGTGCATGGGAAGTAAAAAAATCCAGATTTTTTTAAATGTCATGCCAGACCTATTGGCTTTTAAACTACCTTTGTGCTTCAAGACATCAGGCCAGGAGTGTCACTTTTCCCCAGCAGACTGCAAATGCATTCTTCCTTTCAGCTGCCAACTAGTTTTATGGGTTAATATATTTTTCTTTATTTAATTATTCACTGCAACACATGAAACATTAAGCAGCTTCTTTCCATGAAGAAATGAGTGCTGTTTCCCAATGACAATATGTAAGTATCCTTAATAACAGAATAAGGAAATTAGTTTACTAGAACAAAGGGGGAAAGGGCAGGGAAAATGAGAGAAACTCAGAGCAACCAGAATTTACTAAAACAAAAAAAATAAAAAAAACAGCAAGACTTCATTTCTAAGAAAATGGTCACAATTAGCTGAGTTGGGAAATAAAAGCAAAAAGAAGCAGACTTTTAAAGTGTAAAAAATGTTTTCTGATATGACTTCTGGGTTACAGTTCTTCTCTTTCTCAACACTGGTGGTGATGGGCCAGTGAGAAAGAAGACACAGATGCGATGTTACAGTATGTAACAGTTGTGTTTCCTTAATAGCGCTAAACCCCTGATAGCTGTGAGAAATATGTGTTCTTCCAAAGAACAGAAAGTTAAAGGCTGAAGTCATCAACAAAAGCCTATCCAAGCCACAATTTTTCCTGTGAAATCAGTACTGCAAACACAACTTCCAGTGTATGCTCTACTGATTTAATATCTTTTGCAGCAGCAGCAGGAGATAGTCTCAGAGCATCATGACCTCCTGAGAGCACCCCACACCACTGCACTGCCAGCTCACCATTAATCCAGGATGGGACAATCCTGGTGACCTTGACACCTCAGCAGGCTCTGATGAAACTCTTCATTCTGCCTTTGAAAGCCTGGGTAGGATTGTGTGGGCGAAAGGATTTTTCCTGATTCTGGTGTTTATTTGTTGGGTCACAGAGGTAAAATTATCTCTGTTTGATTACTTAAAGCTGTTGGCTGTGGAGATAATCTGTGCATTAGCAGCTGTACGGTGGGTGGTTCGCAGTTCTGAATCTGTATCTGGAAGCAAGGAAGTCACTTTGCACAGCACTTTAAAACTGAAAATTGGGCATATAGGACAAAAAGCCCTCCATGGCACCATGCAGAAGTTGCTTTCTGCAAGGAAAAATCCTCTCATTTTCTGAAGGAGGGTGAGTGTCCAGCCATGTTCTCCTGAACTCTCCCACCTCCTATGGCAGCACCCATGGAGAAAGAACACCTCGAGCAAACAACCAATGGAGCCTTAACTCCTGCATTGCAACATCTGTCTCTTTATGCTTTCACAAAAAGAGACTGATTATCAGCAGCACAGCTTAAAACAGCCCTTCTCAGCAACTTTGTTTAAGAGCCATAAATTTGCTATCAAAAATCTAAATCCCATTACCCTCGGGAGGAAGGGGGACTCAAACCTCCTACCTGGACACAACTTCTCTGGGGAAGGTGGAATAATGTTCTTGTGCACTGTGGATAAATATTTAGAGTGCAAACACCGCTGGAAACAAGTATCTAAACTCTCCATCTGCTAAGTCACCAAGCAGCTACTCCTTGCCCACTTATGCTGTAGGAGAACCATAGCAAGCTGCCCCTTCCAAGGCAGTATAACTTTGGTTTGTACATTCTTCTCTGAGGATTTGCAATTTTTCTCCTCTTACCTTCACTTTGTCTGCAGCTGCTAAGCTTTAGTCCTGCCAAGGAGGAGTGGGGGCAGTTCTTGCCAGATTTCAGGCTGGAAGATTTATAAAGAACAGACATCAAAACCAAAGAGAAAACTGATAGAAGATAGCAAGAGACATGAAACTTCCCAGGGACAGGAATGACAAGAAGCAGAGATGCATACTTGTTTTATTAAAAATCTGCATATGAAAGCAGACAGGAGCATCTTCACACACAACAGAGCTGCCCTGTGCTGTCTCTTCACTTTGGCATTGCCTGAGACAAAGCAGAGACACACAGCTCATGTTAAAGTATCACCTATAGGAGATTTTTGGTTGTTTGGGATTTTTTGGGGGTGGGAGGGGGTAGCAGTTTTGCCAGCACTCTCTATGTAAGTGCCTTACTGTGGTACACAGACACGTGTAACCTTCACACAGCCACAACTGCACCAAAGATCTGTAGGCACAACTGATAATATCTGGAACACATTAAAAAATTAGAATATATAGTTCCCTGAGCAGCTGTACTACTTTTCTCACAGTCTTTGCTAATTACCATACATTGAGGAGCTACCAAAAATCACAGGCCCAAGGTCATGTTTAGCTTCCTCTCTAAACAAGGCACAGGAAAATATCTTCAGCATTGGCAACACTGCAATCTCACATGTCACAGAAATAAAACTTAAAAATTTCTTTGCCATAGCCCCCCCTCCTTTTTTTTTCTCTCTTTTTTTTTTTTTTAATTTTACATCATATAAATTAATCAAATATGGCAAATTCATGGATTGGTCAAATACCTCACTTTTTCCAACCTCACCCATTAAAATCCTGCCTGACTTTGGGAGCAAAAATGGAGTAAATTGTAAATTCAGCCCTGTGTATTTTATAATGCAAATTATCACACTGAAAAATGCACCTTAAGGAAGGCAGCCAACAGACAGCTCATTTTTGTGAAAGGGGTGGGAATCAAGGACAGAGAGGCAGCCAGGGCAAGAAACTGCTCAAGTTTTCAGATCCCAAAGGCAAGCATAAAAGCCCATTTTGAAGCTCTCCCAACATTTCCACTGCCATCCTTCCTGCACTTTAAAAGCTATCTCAATTGTGCCACCAATTCTTATATCTTTTAGCAAATAATTTAAAATATCTGCTCATTACTATAAAGAATTAAAAGTGCCATGGTCTGTATTGTCTCAGTATGAGAAAAGGGACAGACAAGGCAAATGTTTTATTTACGCTTTAAAATTGGATGTGGAAAGATTTATAAATGGATTAATTTTAATTAGTGTCCTCATTTTATTTAAAAAAAAAGCATGCCTTAAAATTAATGCATTGCTACCCTGAGTGTTAACAAATATGTCAAGTCTTTGCTTGTTTTAAAGCTCTTTTGTTGCTTAGAGTTTTTTTATTATATATCAAAAGCAGCCTCTGATGAGCCTAATTTTCAAAAACCATGGTAGAATACAGCATGGCACAAACATTTTTCTTGATTTTTAACAAGGCAGGCCCAATAACCATCATTCTTTGGGGTGAATGTTTGCACTGTAGCCTTTGTGTCCCACCTTGCAGCATGGTGGAGGCAGGTCCTTTCCCTAAACTCATCCCAAAGAACCTCTTTGCTGTTTGAGAAGTTAAAACTAGGTACCCACCAGAGAGCAGAGGCATTTGAACAATGGCTTTAACATTTGTGTTTCCTTGAGCTGCTTCTCTAGTGGCTGCAGAAACTGGATTCCTCGCAGATAAAGTGCAGGTATGGTATCTGGGAAGATTTTCAGAAGACCACAGGAGATGCCTTGGCATTTGTGCTGTATTTCATTAGGGCACCAAGGAAAATGGAGTCACAGCAAGGCCAAAAGTAAAGATTTCATCTTTCTGGGGTTCAGTAATTCAAACCCTGCCTACCTGAGTTTCTTCTGTAGATGCCAGGACCACAGACAGCAAAGATGCCAACCATTAGTCTTTGTCCCCACCTTCTCCACACTGCCTCGTGACAAGCACAGAGAGGTGTCTGCCTTAGGGAGTTTACTTGCTGTACAAACCACATAAAAAAGTCTCAAGCCATTTGCTATCTCCAGGATATCAAGGCTCAACCACCTTATACACAAGTTCACTTGCAATATTCGCTTGTAGTATTTTTGATATTTTAGGACGATCTCGGAAGCCATCCGCTCTCCTAAACACAGTGCCATGAGTAAGCTCTCTCATCTGAGCTGCTTCTTCCTGTGAAGAGCCATCAGATTCAGCCTTCCCCCCCACCCACACCACCACTGAAGTTCTCCTCAACTCCCAGTCGGTCACTGCAGCCTCTTCCCTCCACACAGATAATCTGACTTGCCTCCTCTACAGGCAGCAACACAACGGAATTAATTAATTTTAAAAATTAACACCACTCTATTCCTGCTTTTTTTTTTTCATTCTTCAGCTCCTTGCTGCAAGTATCTCCCAGTGCTGAACTTGACATGCACTTTGACTCTGCACACAGAGGTCCTGGCCCCTCAGTCACAGCAGCCCTTTTCTCATTCAAGACACTAAAATTAATTCCTGTGCTGGGAAGGGCTGGAGAGGAGCTGCTCATACAGCTCCAATACCTCCACAGCCACCATGTGCTGCCTATGCCCACACCAGATGGAGGGGACCAGCACATGGCATGATGCCCACACCTGCACAAAACCGACCATCCCTTCATTGTCTTCTTCTCTTCCACATTTCCCCTGTGAGGACCCTGCCCTCTCTGCACTGCCCAAACATGTGGGTGTGACAGCTCTCTAGCCCCTGGCAGCCTGTCTTCAAACTCCTGCTCCTATTCTGGCAGTCTAAGAAGGTATGAAATAAAACCCCTGGCCGTTCTGGAGGGTGGGTTGCTGTTGTAACAGCCCCAACACAACCCGCCTGAACATTTTAGTGTATCACAGCTGTGAATGATTGGCTTGTGATGGATGAAGTCTGGCACCTTCCTGTGCTCCAGCCAAACAAAAGGGAGGAGGAAGAGAGAGAAGTAACACTTTCCCCTCCACTCGATAAAAGCAAAATCTGATGGAGGTGTGTGGGGGGGAGAAACAGTCTGGGGCGCTAAGCCCCTTATTAATTAATGCATGTTTTGAAAAAAATAAATGCAACAGTGCATTCATTTCAGCTGGTTTCTAGAAGCTTTTGTGACCTTAATAATTCATGTTTATTCAAGCTGCTTATAATGTTAAGCAGTTGGGTTTTGTAGATTTTGTCCATTGCATTTAACTGAGATGAATATGTGCCTAGCTGTGAAATTAGGTCGGCCATAATATTCACAGGGAAACTAAAAAAATAAGAGTGTTTTTGGAAGGGCTAAAAAAATTTAGAACTTTGTCTGAAATAATTTTCCATCTATTAATAATACACACAATACAAGAAAGAGAAAATAATTTTTTACCCAGATTTGTCCTTTCCCTTTGCTTTTCATGTTTTGGCAGCATTTCCAACACCATTTACTTGCTCCTCAAAGACATGATTAGGGTCTCCTGCCTGTTTTGTCTCTCTTCGTAGCAAAAGGAGCATAAAGGGGGGATTACAAATACTAAAGTGGTCAGGAAAACTAAGAGGCAGGTGGAATTCATAATTTGGATATCAGTTTGGGTTCCTGAAATGCAGAGCAATAAGTAGCAAGAGCACTGCTAGCACAGGGAGAGGGTTTACTATTCCAGGCTTGTCACCTGTGGACACACAACTCCTCTGAGACACCACTTCAGACAGTGGCCTGGACCGAGCAGCAGTTTCTACCTGACAAACCAGGTAGCAAGAAAAAAAGCATGCCAGCACCCAGAATAAGCAGCTGCTTATTGTCCTGAATATCTTTATAAGTCTTTCCCAACACACCAGATATGACTATTCCTACACACTCTTCACTGAAACAAACAGGTTTCTGAAAAAATCCACATCCACTTTTTCTCAACACAAGATAGGCCACTTTTCTCACTATCCTTCAAAATCTGGCGATATTTAAGGGAAACTGAGAACCTGCTCTTTCCTGAGCACCTTCGACAAGGAGACAGGGATGCTGCTGTAAAGGGTCACCTCTCTGAAATGCTGGCAAGCTTACACACATCCCTGCCAGGCCTTGTTTAAACTGGAAGCTCTTCCATAAAGACTCTTAGTTGGTTTTTAACCTTTTATTTAAACAAGTTCTTATTTAAGAGAAGCATTGTTCATCTAAACTGAAATCACAGTTTGCTCCTCAATGCAAACTGCCAAGGGCACCTCCCAGTAAACAGAATGTTTCCAAGTGCAACTGAGGAAGAGCGAACAGTCCCTGCAGTGCCAACAGCATAATGAAATAAATGGAAGTGGGAGCTGAAAGAAAAGGATGACTGTAAAAGACATGGAGTTTTGGTCTGGCTTTAGAAGAAATGGGCCCCAATGGATCTTCCCCTCCCCACACCACAAAATAAAGGATGTTGACTTTTGACACAACCTACACACACATTGACACTCAGAGCCCACACAATGGTCTTGAAATACCAACCATTTTTGGCAGTCAGTGCAGCCAGGTGAACTCCAGGCAATTACAGAGCAAAATGAAACCAGGTGATTTTAAGGCAAGTATCGGGTCTTCCATAGAAAACCTCAAGTTCAGTTTTAACAGACTAAAAGTTTGTTAAAAATATAAAAATAATAATGTAATAGTTTTAGCAGCTTACATGAGATCTTGGAACAGCCACCTCCCTCCCACCCACAACAAAAAACAATGGATCCAGACAGAGATCTCTGTAAGTATGAAGCCATGGCAGTATCATTGCCATTAGCTAATGTAATGTCCACTGTCTTAACTACCTTGTAGTATATAAAGTTCAAAATATATTTCCTTGCATATTTCCATGACTTAGACTAATAGTTTTACTTCTTATAGATTAGATACCTAAATCTACCTTGGCATCTAATCCAAGCTCCATCAAATTTAAGGCCATCCCTTACCCCAAGGTAGGATTATTCCCTATGAACACTGAAGAGAGACACTGAAGATGTCATACCATACCTTCCAAACAGCAGGACTTCCTGCTGAGAAGATTACTCCACAGCTATCATCCTATCTATAGGAGGTATTAAAAGGCCACAGATAAAATCATTAATCTCAAATCAGGCTGTCTCCAGTGGCGGCTTCCTACTCACAGGCTCCATTTTTCCAGTGTCTGTATGTACGGAAAAGCAATTCCATTAGAGGGCCACTCCAAACAAGAAATACCAATTCTAAATGGTTTCCCAATGTTTCTCAAGCTGAGCTACCATTTTTGATGCTTGCCCAGAAAAGAGTCATGTAGGACATACTGCCCTTCAGACTGACAAACTTGAAAAAACAATTCATTTAGGAAACTTGCAACTGTGACACCTAAACCTTTCCCTACCTCCCAGCCCTAGATGCACATGAAAAGAGAACAGCTGCCCTCTCTTTGGCCGTGATTTCACAGTGATAACAGTGATTTCACATCTATCAAACTGGAGCACTCAGGCTGCCTCTATGCTGGGAGCACCACAGCCAGCCAGAAGACTCTGACAATGAATGTTCTTTTCTGCAGCTCTAACAACAGGCCATTACCTTTCACATAGAATACATTTAAATGTAAATAAATGTACAAAGAATCAAATGATTCAGTGGAATGCTCTGCAGCCAAAAAATGCTATCTACCCCAAAGAATCAAGATTAATTGGAGGAGGAAGAATATTTTAATTGATGCAGCTCTATATTGTAAAATGGCACTTGAGTGACAGGCAATTACACTTCAAGCAATTTCTATGATATAGTTCTAACAGAACAGATACAGCAGGTAGTAAAAAAACCAGCAAGCCTAAATAGCACAAGAAATAAAATTTCTGTGCACTCTCTGGGTGATCAATGCAAACATAACCACAAATATTTGCATTACAAAAGTGTAGTAAATGACAACCTCACAGCTGAGACATTTACAAGCACATTAGTAGATACACTTCCACATCTCACAGAGAGGTCAGCAATTTATTCAACCACTCAAATAAATCACGAATCATGCTTTAATTAGGAAGGATCCTCCTAAAAGTAAAGCACAGGTGACCCAGCAGGTCCTTTCCACCCTACACCTCCAGGAGCTGTGATTCACCACACTTCAGACTACTCACTGCACAGACGTGGCCTGAAAGACAAGGCTGCAGGCCAAGCCAAGCCCATCACACCCCACTCCCCAGAGCCTCACACCTCTCAGCACCCACAGTGCACCAACCTGAATAACTGTGCATTTTGGAATGGTGCCACCCATTTGTTTGCTGCATTTATTTCTGTCCAACTGAGCTATGGGACAGATTTCCCATACAGAAATGCTCATAGCTTTATTCAGAAGATAAACAGGAGATGTTTTCTACTCCATAAGAAGAAGAGATGGATTCCTGCTGGAATAGTATGTGTCACATATCATTGCACAGCCCAAGCCCCATCATAGCAATTAAGACATTTCCCTGCTCAGCTCCTCATCCCAAGAAGTCGAGGACTGAAATACAACCATATGGAGGAAGGTTCCTCTGTGGTACAGAAGAATAAAGGGTGGGGAAGATTATTAAAAGAAGGGGAATATAATCTACACTGCTGAAAGCCTGTGAAGAAAACCGAAAGCTGGCCTGAATTCAGCATATTTGTATTACTAGATAAACATGGTGAACATGTTCCGAGCAGAAACACCTGTGAGGAGGACTTGAAAACTGCAAAGTGGCACTACAGATCTGGAATGACCATGAGATAGGCAGTCATCACTTGTGAAACTCCTTCAAACCCAGACACACTGGGAAAACAGGTAAGAGCATAAGAACAGGATTAATATTTTAAAGATGAACAGCTTGTTAAAGTTTAATACTTGTCCCACTTGTCATCTGAAATCCTTCAAGAAGGGAACTGAGTTCAGATGAGACAGGGACTTTAGTCTTTCACATGAGGTCAGTTGCCATTGAAGCTCCTGCCAGCCTTGATTAAAGCTGATGGGCTGAAAGCCAGGCACTACCGTGAGCAGAGGTGGCTGCCAGGGGTCCCATCCACCCTCCTCCCCAGCACAGAGGACACAAAGGAGCTGCACCATGTGCATCAGAGCGTTAGGGTGGCATTAAGTAAGCAGAGCCTTTGGGGTTTGTTTTGCTGCAGACTCTGGACAGAAGCTTTCTCAAAACCCATGGATTCTATGTCTCCCTTTGATCTTTGTATTGAGAAATGCATACCCAACAGATCTTAGTCATCAGTTTTCACCGGCAAGCTATCTTCCCACATCCCTCGAGGGATGGACAGCAGGATGGAGACTGTGGGAGACCAAAGTCCCTTCCACTCTATGTAGAGATCAGGTCTATGACTACCTAAATACATAATGTAAATAACCTACTACCACGTATGTAAATTCACATGACCCAGTGAGGTACATCCCAGAGCCCTGAGGGAATTGGCTGATTGGTTTGCAAGACACTCTCCATGATATTTGAAAAGTTGTGGCAGGTGAAATCCCAGGTGACCAGAAAAGAGGAAAGATTGTACCCATCTTTAAAAAGGGAAGAAAAGAGGACTCCAGCAACCACCTGTCACCCTCATCTCTCTGCCTGGGAAGATCGTGGAATATTTTCTCCTGGAGACTGTGATGAGGCACTTGAAGGACATGGAAATGATTTGGGACAACCAGCACAGCTTCACCAAGAGTAACTCCTGCCAGTGACCTTCTGTGATGGAATGACCACATCAGCAGCCAAAGGAAGGATACAGATGTGTTTTATCTGGACTTTCATAAAGTCTTTGACATGATCCCCTAGAACATCCTTCTCTCTAAACTGAAGAGAGATAGATTTGATGAGTGGACTCTTAGATGGATAAGAAGTTGGTTAGAAGGTTGCATCCAGAGAGTAGTGGTCAGTGGCTCAGATGAACATCAGTGACAAGTGGAGTCCCTCAGTGGCCTGTACTAGGACCACTGTGATTTATTATCTTTATGACACAGATGAACAGATCAAGTTCACCCTCAGCAAGTTTGCAGGTGACACCAAGCTGAGGTGGTTTAACACACCTGAAGGACAGGATGCCATCCAGAGGGACCCAGACAAGCTCAAGGAGTGGCCCATAGGAACATCCTGAGGTTTAACAAGGCCAAGTTCTGCAGCTGCACCTGGGCTGAGACAACCCCTGGTACCAGCCCAGGCTGGGCATGAGCAGACCCAGAGCAGCCCTGCCCAGAAGGGCTTGGGGGTGCTGTGGGTGAGAGGCTGCACATGGCCCGGCCATGGCACTCACAGCCCAGAGAGCCAAACGTGTCCTGGGCTGCATCCAGAGCCCCGTGGGCAGCAGGGGAGGGAGGGGATTCTGCCCCTCTGCTCTGCTCTGCTGAGACCCACCTGGAGCACTGCACCCAGCCCTGGGCTCCCAGCACAGAGGGACAGGGACCTGCTGGAGCCAGCACAGAGGGGAGGTTGCTAAGATGATCAGAGGGCTGGAGCACCGCTGCTATAAGGAAAGGCAGAAAGAATTAGAATTGGTCAGCCTGGGAAAGAGAAGGCTTTGGGGTAGGACCTAGTTATGGCCTTCCAGGACCTGAAGGGAGCCTGCAAGAAAGATGGAGAGAGACTTTGTAGTCCTGTACTGACAGGACAAGGGGGAATTGCATCAAACTGAAAGAGAGCAGATTTAGAGTAGGAATTAGGAAAAAAATTCTTTGCTGTGAGGTTGGCAAGGCACTAGAACAGTTTGCCCAATGTTCAAGGCCAGTTTGGATGGAATTAGGAGCAACCTGATGTCCATGAAAGATGTCCCTGTCCATAGCAGGCAGGTTGGAATTCCATGACCTTTAAGGTTCCTTCAAGTCCTGGCCATTCTATGATACTAAGACCTGCACATCCAGTAAAATACACAGCTCAGTATTAAAGCTAGACTTCCCCCCACCACCAGGCAGCTTTTACCCTCTGTAAGCAGAGGGAAGCAGGAGCATGTTCCTTCAGTCAGATCACAGTTTCTGATTTATACAAGTGTTGTATTTGCATACAGCTGGAGGAGTGGAAAAACCCTGCTCCAGCAGGAAACAAGCTGTCTTTTACCCATCTGGGAAGATGAAAGCATTGCTAAACTTACAGATACCACGCAGCAGGACAGTGGCGCAGGTGAGAGGATACCTAGTGAAGTCCAAACTATTTACAGGAGACCAAGCAGCTGGGCTGCTCTCATGCAGATCAGTAATATCAGGAGGCAAAAGCAGAATGTTTTCCCTGGAAGGCAACAGTGAACACAGTGGGTTTGGCATCTGTTCCAGGAGGTCCTACCTCTGTCGAAATTCTGGACAAAGCCTGTTTGTCTGAGAATGTGCAAAGAGTGGAGCAAGCATCAAAGCTCTCCTTCGTTTTGTGGGTCAGGAAGGCTTTGGGTTTGGCAGGGTGTCAGCTCATATGTATTCTGTAAAGTGCACTTTAATTTTTCATTGTAGCAGCACCTACAGACTTCGATTGTAATAAATAATGAACCAATTTGTATCATGAATCTAGGAATCACTCTCTTCTGGTCCCCATCATGTAGAGGATTTTCTTCTCAGTGACAAGTGTTAATGCATTTATGCCCTAGTTTCCCACAGTGGGTGTCATTATTGAAGTGTCAGGAAGGAAGGTTAGGGCTGCTTTTTCAGACTGTTCCTGTCAGCCTCAGCAGTCCGTTTTGGATGAAAACATCCCAGCAGAACACAGTCTGAAAGAAAGCTGGATTTTAAACAGCACAGCAAAAGTCTTTGTGTTGTATATGATTAAAATGTAACATTGAATAGATCTTTTTCTAGTCTGAGTCGGGGAGGATAGCTCCACTGTGTAAAAATTACAGGGTTTTTTTGCAGAATGACAGAAGTTTCAAAGTCTTTAATGTAGTTAAGAGACAATTTTCCATGGTTTTCTCATTTTTCAATGCTGTATTTTCTGACAAGTCCCCAGCAAAAATGCTGGCAGGTACTGTTCCACTTGTGAGAGCTGACAGGGGACAGCTGTCCATTAACCATGGTGAGACCCCAAAGCAGTGCCTACCTTCACTTCTCACACAGCAAAAATGGCCAGAACAAAAACCCAGCAGGATCCAGACCCTCTGTTTGATTTGAACCATTCTGTGTGAGGGCATGACAATTTTAATAAACACAGTTAGTTGGGGTGAGGGGGGAATCTATTATCAAAAGCAGCTTTACTGAAATTTCAAAGTTTTACCAAATTACTTTAATACAATTCCATTTAGAGAGAAATTTAGATTAAGTGCACACAGTAAGTGCTGTTACCTACCCAGCAACTAACTCCCTTTGCAAACTGTCTAACACTGCAAAGAAAGTGAATAAAATGCTGGCCAAATCAAACAATAAGGAAATTAAGCACAAGAGCATGACTTATGACAATATTCCAGCAGCATCCTTGGGAAGCTGCACTGAAGAGGCGAAGTAAGAGAAGAAATACTGGATTGCAGTATTACAGCTGCTCCCACCTCCCTTGCAGAGCTTTACAATGTCACAGCAAGGCAGCAATATCAGTGCACTGATACTGATTAGGAGCCCTTTTTACACAGAAAAGGATAATTGTTTTCTCCTGGAGAGGACCCATAAATTAATTTTATTCACCCAGACCACCTCTGTCATTGCTGCAAGCTGCTGCTGAAGGACCACAGACTCTGCCCTAGATGACACCACATCACATGCAAATCTCCAGCTCAGAGCAGTGGTAACTGCACAAGATATAATGTCTTGTGACACGGTGAAGGTCATATTAGACTATTTGACCTTCAGGCTAAATTTATCAATTCAGTGGAATAAATTAATAACACAGTTTTTAATTAAGACAAGATCATAGAAAGAGCAACACTGCTTGGTCCATTGCAGATCTGCATTAAAGTACTATATTCATTTAATCACTTTTGTGCATGATCTAGTTAAAATTAGCCGGGAGAACTGTTACTATAGCATGTGGGTAATAGAAGCAGAAAGCTGAGGCTCACCAAAGCTAAGCCACTGCACTTCATTACAACCACAGCAGCCTCAGCAGGGCCAGACACGCCAGTGGGGAGAGGCACAAGAGGGAACGCTCAAGCATAATACATGCTACAACTCAGACCTTAAACAACAAAATGCAGCTCATTACCCTGCTATTGTTTTGACAGAAACAGACCCCAAATTACTCATTTGTTGCTGCTATTTTCACCCCATCAGCAGTCGGGTATGCCTGAGTCAGCACTGGACACACTGTCCAGCCTGGCGTAAGGCAGTGCCAGGCTTTCCCAGGCTCTGTGCAAGACCCAGCTGTCACAGGGACAAGGGGGGCAAATCCATAAAAACACTCTTTTATACTCCTTCTCTGCATACGTTAAATCTACGTGCTTATTCCTGTTTACATTATGAGGTGTATGTCATAAAAGAGCTTACAGGATGTGTACTGCAGCCAAGTTAATATTGCTGTTGGAGCCTCAGCCTCTGTATTTCCTGACTTAACATTGCCCAGTCAAAACTACTTTTTCTTTTTTTTTTTTTTTTTTTTAATTCTACATTCATCTAATGGAGTTTATGAGTGGTTTGAACTCATTTCAGGTAAGAATGCTACACCGAGCACCCACAAACACCTGCAGGAAACCCAGCAAGAGAACAAGTTCTATACTGGAGACAATAATCATATACAGAAATATTAGCTAGTACAGAAATATGTACAAATATAGTAAAGAACCTACTTTTAGCAACATCATTCAGAACAGTTTAGAAATGTGTCTCCATTATAAGACCTATTACTGTGGTGAAATCCAGACCTTTTCATTTAGGGCAATTCAGCTGTCTTTCGGGACACAAAGTGTGCAATGTACAAGAACGATAATTATTAAAAAAAAAAAAAAGGAGGTTTTTTTTTCCCACAAATGTAATGACTTGGATTTTAAAGGCAGGAAGCATTTCCCAATGCTTGTGCAGATGAGCTAAGACAGATGGACCTTATATTAAAACCTTCCCTACCTCCCTACACAAGCACTCTTGCACCCAGCCAAAATCCTGCCCAGAGATGTATGAAGATATGCAATAGCTTTTAAATTTGACCTTTACAACATTAAAGTCACCAGCATAGCCAAATAACCCCTGCAGTAGATACCTGCCACACAAGATAGCTGCAGCTCTCTGCATTCCTAGGAAATCCTTTGCAATACCACTTAGACTCTGACCTTCTCTCCCTACTTCAACTCATTTGAGACAATCAGTGTCTTGGTTTCTACCCTGGGAAGTCTGGGCATCCCTGGCCAGACCCAGGGAAGTGCTGCTGGCAGAGCTGCTGGCAGCTGCATTTGCCAGCTTAGGAGCTGGTACACCAGACTAAATATCTACTCACATATCAAGATTTTTAGACTAGCATTCCCCTGTCAACATTTCTAAGGGAACATAGAAAAGACCTCATGTCATGAAAACCAAAATACTTTAAAAATAAAAAAAAGGAAGAAAAATAAATCCTTCTTGTTACTGTAAAATGTTCGTGAGTTTTAGAAAAGTTTTAAAAAATAGGTTTCCCTCCAGGCTAGGCACTGAATAATTTTAAAGAAAAAAAGACTTCAAAGACACATTTTCCATTCTATTTGTGTTCAGGCATTTTGTTTTTCCAAAAATTATTAACTCCGTAATATTGGTAATATCACAGGCTATTCTTCCACTTGGCATGAGCTTTGGCTACCCAGATAATTCATCGAGTGCAAAAACCCATAGAAGAGAGGGAGAAGGCACTCTACAAAAGTTTGTGAGTCATCCCAAGGGATTAGCACGGTATTTGCAAGGACACGCATCCTGCACATGAACGTGAGAGTTGCAGAGGGTGTACAGGCATTGCAGTGTGCCTTAAAATGAAGGCAGAAGAACCTACACCAAGGCTGCTGAGCACTCTGGTAACAGCACCCTGCTCACAACAACTCCAGTTGCCCCTCTGCCAGCAGTAAAACATAGCCCAAACCCTGTTGTCTCCACTAAAGGTGGTGAGGCTGGTGCAGGGACAGGGCTTGAACCCAGTGCACTGGCCAGAGCACACCTGCATCTTGTGTCAATCCCCCACAAACTCCCACAGCCCGCAGGGACGAGGGAGGGAAGGCAGTTCTGGGAGGATTCCTCTCCCAAGGCTTCACAGCGCTCTTTCCCAGCCAGAAGCAGAGAAGATTTGACAGCCCGTTGAGAGAAATTCACGAGCATTGCTGTTCATTAAAAGGATACCGAGGGAAAGCACTGAGGTTAACGGGAGAGGCTATATTAAGCCCATTTACAGCTTTACGGCGCTTTCAAAGCGGCATCAGAGCTTTTTACCGCCACGTGGAATGGTCAGATAGTTAAAAACGGAGACAGGTTTAAGAGAGTACCTCAGGCCACCCGAAGGAGGAACAGCACAGTTAACTTAAGAGTTTGAGGTCAGCTCTTGATGTTTTCCTTTTACATATACCTCACCCACAACTGTTCCCCGGCTTACAATACTGCATATATCACAGCCTGCTTTGTGAGAACAGGAGAATTTAATGGCACAGAGAACTATATTCTGATGATTAGGGGGAAAAAATCGGCCACATGCTTCATGCTGTCTGATTTTATTAAACTGCTCTGCACATGGAAGTGGGGGGTGGTTGCTGTTTTTCCTGCAACGGCAGCCCCTCTTCCTCACATCCCCGAGCCCTGTGTACTGCAAGACACTAACAGGCACTGTCACAACATGACCTAATCCACGCCGGGAGATAGGACAAAGTGTCACAGCAGGTGATGGAGCTGTCCCTCGCCCCCGAGGCAGGCACGCCGGGATTAGCAAAGCGAGGGTGGGTCACACACCCTACAAGCACCCCCTGAGCAGGGGATATGGGCCACTGACCCCCAGAGGAATGAAACCCCACCAACCCCGGCAGGACGGACCCTATCAACACCTGCCCCATTGACCTACAGAGCGATGGACCCCACTGGCCCCTGGGCATGGACTCCTGCAACTCACCAGCCTCCTGAGGATGGAGCCCCCAAACTAATGGGGTTCGCATTCCCCTGAGCCCCTCTAGAGGAGATGCGACACTCAGCAACGCTGGGCAGGGAACCCCAGCGATCACGGGAGAAGTGTCACCCCACTGACAGACGGAGGAGGGGCTGCTAACCCGTACAAACAACTCTGGGTAAGATGAAGAGCCTCATCGCCGGGGTAGGGAGATGTACCCTGCCCTCCCGCAGGAGACGGAGCCCCCAGGCAACTGGGGGAGGCACCACGACCAGCCCCGGTGGTAGCGGCGAGGGGCGCCGCACTCACCGTCCGCCGGGGCATGAAGCCCCCGGTGCCGATACCGGGATGACCGCAGCGACCGTCGGGCGATGCAGCCCCCGCGTCCCGCTGCGGCAGCGCGGGGGGAGCGCAGCGCCCAGCCCAGCCCAGCCCCCGGGAGCGAAGCCGCCGGCGGGGCAGCCCCGGCCGCGCCGCCCCGCGCCGCGCTCCGCACTCACCTCGGCGGGACGGGGGCTCCGCGCCCCGACAGCCGCCCGGGGC